>OU015499.1:156197696-156377696 GCA_907164885.2 Dolomedes plantarius
TTTACCAACATAAATTTCAAAATTATATACAAATCCATAGTATTCACATAAAATGAAAATATATCAAACGATTTTTTTCAAAGTCATCAAGACTTGTGATTTTGAATGTAAGAGTTCAAACTAGAGGATTCAATTTTCCAAAGTTATCAAAATTGCTACTGCAGTCTATATACAAATAACTCATTGCTTTCCAATACCTAATGTTACGCTGAGAGATTTGTCAAAGATTTGCTAGGTACTGCATAAAACAGTTCGGCAATTTTAGAAATAAGTTCTGGTGGGAAAAATTATGAGAAGAAATAGCAAGGTACTACTAAACTTATAACTAAAGTAGCTGCATATCCCCTTTGCAGTATTTTTCTGTAGTGATTTATTTTTTCATGCAAGTATGGTGCATTTCTCTTGATATTTATTAGTGTCTTCTCCTGCTGCCTTGTTATCTGAAGTATCAGTTTCAAAGTGATTATTAAATTTACTTTCAGAACATTCTGCATTGTTTTCTTCTTCACAAGCACAACAGCCCCCTACAGGCCCTGGCTGCCTCAACCACGCGCTCCTTCCAGCGTCTTCTATCTGCGACGACTCCTTTCCAATTTTTAACTTTCAAAGTCTTTAGGTCTTTTTCAATGTCATTTAACCATCTAGTCGGTGGTCTACCTCTAGCTCAGGATCCCTCGGGTTTTTTAAATGCCAAGATCTTAGTGGGATTATCTTCCGGGCTTCTCCAAACATGGCCAAGCCATCTTAATCTATTACTACGGATGACCTGTGTTATTTGTGATTGCCCATAAAGCCTATACAGTTCAAAATTATATCTGGTTCTCCAACGTCCCTCTTCCTGCACTGGGCCAAAGATAGCCCTGGGGATTTTTCTCTCAAACATGTCCAGTGAGCGCTGCGTGTCTATGCTCAAGGTCCATGTTTCACTTGCGTAAAGTAAGACAGGTAGTATGAGTGTCTTATATGTTGAGATTTGCGGGCAGAAATGCCCAAAACTTGACGATTAGATTAATGTGCAGAGTCGTTCTAGCTGGCAGTTAGAACGACTGGGCGATGTTACATTTTTGACATCGCGATGTGACGATGTATCGCGATGTTGGTAACCACGAACGTAGCCAGCACGTGGCAGCGTGCCTCCCTAAAAAAAGCAACATAGACTCATACATAAAAATGAGACCAGGCTGTTGTCCTGACTAAACTAATTAAACATTTAAATATCTTTTATTTTGAGCCAAGAATATCTGCATTTCTACATTTTTTGGAAGTAATGCAGCTCTCTGTCTTGTAATAACACTCCGTGCTGAATACTCTAAAAAGAAGTACGACTAAAGAATCTAACAGTAAACACACGACGCAACTGGTTACAAACCCGTCGGACGGGTTTGTAACCAGTTGCGTCGTGTGCGTGGCTCCATTCAATTACATAGGTTGCGACTCATCACGGACTGGTTTGTGATTTGAGTCAGTTATCAGTTTCTTTTGAGTTGCTCCGTGTGCAGACGGCCTAACTCCAACCCTTCTGGTGCTATTAGAAACCAGAGCTGACCTCCTATATGGACCTGGTCTGGATCTTCTGGATGGGGGGGGGGGAATTAAGAACATCAAAAACAACAAAAATACTGTTTTTTCCAATGGAAGTGTCTTCATTACTATTATCTAAATCAGGGGTCAACAAACTACGGCCCATGGGATGATGTTTTTTTTTAGATGAAAAATAAATCAAATTATGTGCTATTATGCAACAGAAGATAGTTGAGTTGAAAAGTTATGAATAATGACCGCAAGCGGTGCTACTGTCGTATTCTCTCGTTTGTTGATGATATGTTAAAAATGATGTTTAAAGAAAAGGATCTAACCCAATTTTATAAATATCTTTCAGAAGATAAATACGTTCAATTAAAATCATATGCACAGGGATTTATATCTGTATTTGGGAGTACTTACCAATGCGAAAAGACATTTTCGAAAATGAAGTATGAAAAATCGCTATGGTAATCGCTATGAGTATGATTATAGACTCCAAAGAGCCAATGTTATAGTAGATACCTCTTTTGGGCGGCCATCCCTCCAAAGTCACTTTTTCTTCGGTACCATGAGTGGCTACCATAGAGAAGATTCACTATATACGAGGGTTGGGGCATAAGTCATGGCAACTATTTTTTTCTTGTAGATATGTGAACGGATCACAAACGTATATGTGTCGTGTGGAAGTTCTGCAGGCATAGTGTGTATGCAGAACAACAGATGGCTCTGTGATAGCTGGTAGTAGCGCAGCGAGGGCTCTGAAATCAGTCAGTTGGTGAGGGTCGTGCGAGATGGAAGTAACCCGTGTTGAGCAGCGCGCTTACATCAAAATAGCCGTTCTCCGAGGGAGAAATGCGATGGAATGTCACAGTGAATTAGTAGAAGCCCTTGGGAATAATGCCTTACCATATCGTACAGTAGCACGGTGGGTAGGAAAGTTTCAGCAAGGACGCGTGTCAACCAGTGATGAGCAACGTTCGGGACGACCGGTGAGTGTGCGGACCGACTTGGCACGTGCCGTCATCGAGCAGCTCATGAATGAAGACAGACGATGGACGTTACTGGAGTTAAAGAGGGCCCAGGTTTGTCCATGTTTGTCATGTCAACTTTATGTGTACTGTGTTATCATTCTTTTGCACGGTGAAGGCCTTATTGCCCTGTATACTACCGTAATAAATTAGTGTGTTATGATATTTCAGTGCTATTCATTGTCCCCACATGTAGTTAACACCTTGTCCTTTCGTCTGTATATGTCACATTTTCCAACCGGACTGGTATCTTCAAGAAAAAAAATAGTTGTCATGACTTTTGCCCCAACCCTCGTATATGTAATGCACCGAGAGAAGGCCGATGTGTCAAAAGGTCAACTCTGTGACCCAGATTCCTGCACTTATATGCCGTTGGCTGATGAAAACTCATCTGCTGGTCCTAGGGTTTGGGAGTTTCAAAACAAGTATTCTTTTAGATCTCGGTTGATGACATGCTTTTAGCTGACCATTCCAGCCCTCGGACACACAAAACTACACCATTCTTAGAATGAAGGTTTTTATTCCCTAAACGTTACATGTTAACTGGACAGCGACAACTCAAAAAATCACACCTCTACTTGGCTGCACGCCTATTTATAACTTTATAGAAGTCTTGTCTCGTGATCAAAATCTCCAGCAATTATTGGATGCCCAGGGATCTGGGCTCGGACTCCACGAGAAGATGTGTCATCTAAGCGCCAAAAGATTGGGGAACAATACAGGGATTGTGTAGAAAATGCCTTATTAAGTTTGATTTCTTTGTTCTCGAAACTTACTATGCAACTGATTTTCATCACGATACACAAGTATATTGAATGAATTTTGGAATTTTAAAAAGGTTTTTTGGGTTTTATATGTTATATATATATATATATATATATATATATATATATATATATATATATATATACATATATATATATATATATACATACACACACAGTAAAACTTCTCTGGCTGGCCACCCCTCGAAATTGCCACTTTCTTTCAGAACCATTACTGACTGCCTCAGAGAAATTTCACTTTATATATATATATATATCTCTGTACTAGAGATAAAAGGTACTAAGTCACAATGATTGAATTTTATAGAAGAATTAATTTAAAATCCACTTAATGCCCTTTACTTTGATACAACGATTGGACATGGTGATGTTTCTAACTGGCATAGTTGCTTTTCTATAAGCACACAAGTTAGAGCTTTGCACCACTAAAATGAGCTCAAAGATTATGTACGAAAAACGTCAAACATTCTACTTGTAAAAAATGACCTTGGTGCGTTTTACATCTGGCACAGTTTTATATATATATGTAATATTTTAAATATTATGCCCTCCATTCTAGTATTTAAACTCCCTTTCCTAAATCCGATCCCCAGTAATATTAATTTATCGCTTTAAAACCCTTAGCCACAGAACTTCTCATGAATCACATGCCTTTGCATTTCTACATGTGTCTCTGGAGTGAGGAGTGGGTTAGCACTGCGAGTCCCAAAATCTGCTGACCCTACAAATAATAGTCCCATGTCTACCTCGCCCTTGTGTTTAATGTTGAAAGGTGATATTACGTCTGAGCCATTCTTCTGAAAGGACGGATGTACTTTTGACGCTCCTGTTTCCAAATTTAATTTTTATTCCTTCCATGCTGAGTCTAGCTCCAGCCATGTAAATATGAGCTAGTTTTCCCTTTCAGGTTATAATTCAAGGATGCGATTTAATGGGTATATTACACACACACATATATATTTATATATATATATATATACAACTTCCTGGAGACTCAATTTACCTTGTTAGAATATTTTTAGGAATTGCAGGAATGTTTTTCAACTGTGTATCATGCAAATATTTTCGTATTTTTTAAAAATCTAAAAAATGACGTAGTCTTACCAATAGCAGGATACCCCAAATAAAATCTGTCAATACCAAACATCCCTAAGAAGAGGGAGAGCAGCAAAGCAGTTTCAAATGAATACCCTCTCCTATAAATACAATATAAAGAATAATAGATGTCAGTATTATAAAAGCATATCTATGAATAATATTTACTAATATATATTTTCACTTCCTGCTTTTTAAATGTAACTCATAAAGTCTAAAATCGGATGATATGGTTACTTACAATTAATAATTTCCAACTGGTATTAGGTATTAAAATTTGTTTTACAAAAGGTACAAGAAAGTATGTGTGTTTTGACAAGTATAAAGATTGTTCTCATCTTAAGTTAACAAAATAAATTAACAATGCACTTGATATATTTATCACTCTCAGTGTAATTACCAACTTAAAAGAATTAAATGATAGTAACAGTGTTTTCTAATTGATCTCGTCATTCCTTTTTCAAAAATCATGGGGATTTTTTAATAGCCTATATACTTATTTGTTTAACTATTTTATAAATTACAGTTAATGAGATAACAAGTATAATCTTTCTGTCAGCCTTAAGTATAAAAAAAAAAAAAGCTTTGACTCAAGAAATGAGCTATTCTCTAAGTACTTGATGAACAAAGTTTATACATATTTTGGCCAATATAATTTTTAACACCCCCCCCCCCCCTTCAAAAAAAAAATTCTCTTATACAGATAGTTCTTTAACATTATGCAGCTGCAGTTGCAAAATTATTATTAGTAGTAGAGTTTGAAATATTTTGTTTAAAGTGTCAGAATGAAATTTTTTTGGTGCTACGGTTTTGTTTTAATATAAAAGTTTATCATATTTTACTAATAATTTTTGTCATGAACAGAACTTATTACAGAATTTTTTACAGTTCAAAAAGGATTTACATTTAATTCATAAAGATCCTAATTGATCAAACGAGAATATAACTTTTATTTTCAAATTAACTGTTAAAGAAATATCTTGTCCTATAAGTTAGATTAACTTATAGGACATATATAGATAATATTTTGAAAATAATAATCCATATTTTTTATATTATTAATATTATGCATCTTCACAACAGGTTTTGCAGGCCTGATTTAGAATAGTATATTTTTTATAGAGCCTTAACAAAATCAATTCAGAAATGTTGATATAACAAATGAACTGATCAACAATGTAATAATTTTTCTAAAGGTTTTTATAGTTTGCATTTAATAATTACTTACGTAAATTGACATTCAATATCCTTTTCAAATGTTGTTTCATTTATTCCAGTTCCAGGTTTACAATTTAAACCTTCTCCAACCACACATAGAACTGAAAAATGAGAAATGTATTACCTCAAGAGTTACATAACTGAAATCAGTAGTTTTTACAAATTATAGGATTTTTTTTAACTCAAAGTAATAAAAAAAATTAATTCATACCTGGAAACAAAATAATTACTAAATTCAATGAAAATCATTGACAGTCAAAGTTTTTGAACAAAACAAATATAATGAATAATTTCTATTTAGCTATGTTAACTTATCAATGACTTTTTTAAGTTCTGTAAAGTCTGTATGAAGTTATACTCTTGAATTTGATATATCAATAACATTTTATCCTAATTTTTTAACCAGAATAAAACTCAAGTTATTTTTATGATTTATAAATATATCTCTAACAGCTTAAACATGAGGCCAAAGCAACAATAAAGTTATTTTCATGCCTTTATAATAGAACACTTTATAACAGAAATTATAAGAGATATATAAAGATAGAGATTACTTATGATCACTTGCAATCTTGTTATTTGGAATAAATATTTCATGAAGTTTTAGATAAAAGATACACTCTGATTTTGTATTATATCCATTTCTCATTACTGGTGTTATTTTCTTATCATTTATCAGCAGTGGCACACCCAGGGGGGGGGCAAGGGGCCCTTCCCCCCTCCCCACCCCCAAAGAAATAGAAATTGCATTATAAATAATTTTATCCGTTCATCTCGCCCCCCCCCCCCCCATGCATTATAAATATTTTTATCCATTCATCTCGCTCACCCCCCCTCAGAAAAAATCCTGGGTGTGCCACTGTTTATCAGAAAACCCAAAACTTATTACGTATTATGTATAAATATATATACTAAGAAACATATTTTCAAACAAAGAATATACAAATATGAATTCAAAAATCCAGTAAGGTTTGCTTGAATTTTAATAAAATAAATATATAAATTGAGGATACCTTTAGCAGTATTATTTTCTACACATGTTATGGGCTGTTGAGTCTTAGGATCAATATCAGGAAATAAACAAAGATATCTTGGAAAGTTAATGAAATTAACCAAATATTAATTTGAAACAATATACAGTTTTATCATAATTTTTTTAATTCAAATATATTACTAAAATTCTAAGTTAAATAAATCATAACCTTTTAAATTTAATTATATTTAACATTTCAATTTTTTCTTTTTACTTATATATTTGACAGTCTACTTTAAAATAATCACTACAGGTATATAATTATATTTTCTGAATATATAACTTTATAGGTCTTCCACCATAAATTTAAACTTAGATTTTAATAGTAAAAGAAATTGAAAATGAAATTTAAATTTTACAGTTTTAACATTTTCTGTTTTCCTTGTTTGTCCTAACTGGTTAGTAAGGTTATGGAGCTGAACAGTCATCTTTTACAAGACAAGGGTGTAACAGACCATAACATTCAGCTACAAACATATACATCTCCAGTGTATCAGGTAGCCTTGAACCTAGTAGCATGAAGATCACAAACATTTTGACAACTTTATGCACACTCAATTTTGTTCCACAATTTGGGATCGATGACTGTTCTTTTGTAAGTACGCTGGATGACTGTATTTTGTCAGTCACCAGTAAAAATTAAGAGAAATTCAGCAACTGAAATTCCTGTCCCTCCAGCATACCCAACAATTATACCTTGACAAGATTGTTCAGCCCATAACAAGTGTGAAAACTAGGTCCAAGGCCACCTGGTACAGAAGAGATGTACATTTTTGTAATTGGCTCCATCCAGCAGGACATGCTCTATTGCATTTTGTAAAAACCTTCCATTTAAAGCTGATTTTGAACAGCTGCAAATACCTATGCCAGAGGCAGAATTGAAACCTGCACATTCCGGGACCAAATACCAGTGACTTAGTCGTTCAGCCATCATCTACCAACTACTAATTGAAAAGTAACCAAAATTCCTAACATTCAGAATACTGTAAACATAGATTTTCACCATACTTTTCCAGTACCAACATTATCTACAAGCACAAAATATAAATAAAACTAATTTGAAAAACAGACACACAAAAAAAAAATGAACCTCCACTGTAAAATTTTATGATTTTTATATTTTTGAAAGGGCTGCTTTGAATCTTGTTATTTGATTTTTATGTTACTTGCAGTTTTCATCAGATAACAGATTAATTTTAAGATAACTTATTATATACACATATACAATATATTTTACAATATATTTTTACAGCAAATACAATAGCAATATTAATATATTTTGCTGTCATATATTGCTAAATTTTTACCATGCAAATAAATATTTTAACAAATGTTTACATAATTAAAGTGACATTGGTAAAACAAGATGAATATAAATTTCCACAAAAACATTTTGTAATCTGCTTTTTAAATCTGATATCTACAGTATCTTGATGTAAGGCCCCCAGTAATTTATCAATATACTATCCTCTATTTATCCCATTTTATTTCCCCATCATTGGTATATCTGAAAAAGAACTAATTTCATGCTCATCTGAAGAATGTGTTGAAAAACTGTGCAAAATAAATCAAAGGTGAAAGGTTTCAATGATTTTTTTCACAGTCTTTGATCATATAATTATAGCCAACAAACATCAAGGCCTTTTTTTTTTTTTGGGGGGGGGGGGGATCTTTTGCAACTTTTATGAGATTCTTTTCATGGGAGTTTAGGAACTTGGCAAAATTGGCTTTCTAAACACCATCAGGTCTGAAGTCTAATAAAATTCAAGAAATTGATTTTACATTTCTAATCTTACTATGATTATATCATGGTAGAGTGGAATAAAATAACTAATTACTTCATTTTAATATTAGAACCATGATATAACATTCAATTTGTATTTGCAAATGACTTCACTATATTTATCAATTGATAAAACAAACTTTTTTTTGTTTAAAAAAAATCATTAATTTAATCATCCTGACATTAATATTTGTCAAGCTTTAAAAACATTACATTTCAATCAAAAGAAAACCTATTTGATTAAAATAAAATAATGCATTGTCATGATGAACATAGAATCAGCAAGTTGTCAAATACTGACTCCTCCAGTATCATTACCAACAAGAACTTTTAACATCAAAATAGGTTCCTTGAGTAGGAAAGTATATTTTGCAGTGATATTTTTCTTGGGAAATATAAAAGTTCCAATTTTAAGACCACAAGTATTACAGCACAGAAACTCAACCATGAAAAATTCTTTAAAGGGAAGTTATTTCTAAAATCAAAATGCTTAAAACTATGTATGTCTCGGCAAAATTTCAGAGTAAATATAAGTACTGAAAATTATGTCTCTCTTTTAAAACCAGCATATCTGTTTCTATAAATTGAAATTTTATATTATTGAACTTTTGCACCACAACTAATAGTCTCAAAATTAAAACTTTATTCTCATTACTTATTTCTACGAATAATATATTTTGCATGGACTACAACAAGCTACAGTTTAGCAGATCCAAATAGAGGGACTGTTTATCTTTCAAAATTGAAAATAATAACCTTATTCCTGAAATGTGAATTTTAGAGTTATTTAAGATTAATATTCATAGATTGTTCTGATACTATTATTAATGCATAAAGTGATTGTTTATAAATGGAATTAGTTCTTTTTATTTAAATATTGCCTTACATCCTTTATTCTCTAATCACTTATAACTTCCATTTTTTTTAAGATCTTTAATCTGTAGATTTTGGTAACTTTCATAATTTTTTTAACTTTAACTTATTTTCATAACAGTGCAATGCAAGGGATTTTTTTCTTGATCACTGTTTAAGCAAATTACATTTATCATAAATTTATGATATGATTGGATTATTCCTAATCTGGCTGACACATCATAACTATACAATATAATAATTCGGTAATAAATGTTTCAACTTTAACAACCCTCTCTATACTACAATTTTATTCATTCATTTTACCCCATATAAGAGGGGAATGATTATAAATTGGACTGTTTTTTTTTCTTTTCAAGGGGATCAGGGATCAGCACACTGATCTTACAAGCTGAATGTTATAGTTTTCCCTGCACAGATAAAAGTTACCAAATTTGGTGTTAAGAGGTAAACTTTTGCCAAAATTTCCCCTTAACTGGTAAGAGAATAATACAATAGCTACATTGTTGTATATAACCCTTTTTTCCGAAATTTTTGCTCTAAATATACAGTTACTAAACCCTAGTATAAAATTCATACTGTTTAATAAATTCCTCTGACAATAAGGAGAATTTTTGATAAATAAGAGAGCTAAGTTTACAGCAATGAACAAATTGTTTCCAATTTAACATGCTAACATGCACATCCCCAACCATGCTGCCAATACAAAATGATATGCATGTGCTATGATGTTAAGTTGAAAACAGATTCATAACAGTAAGTGGTATGCATACTTTTACCACTATTTTTTGACACCAAAAGCTATCTTTTTATTATTGTGAGAAGCTGGCACCATTTTCCGCACTTTTGGACTGTATCACCCAGCCAAGTCATCATGTAACATTCATATACTAGACCAGGATAGTGTCTGGTATTGTTAAACAGGAGTTTAATGCATCCCCTAGTTTTCCTGCATCCAATAGTGACACATATTTAGCACACTTAATATTATATTCCGAATTAAATCCGAATTTTTGAAACACAAGGTACATTAAAGTAGAGTGCAAAAAATTATTTTATATTGCTATTTACAATAAATTTTATTAAATTTCATAAAAAAGGATACTGCCCCATCAACAAATTTTGACACAGTTCACTTCAATAAACGCATGACTACTGAGTAAATAAGGGATGATCCAAAACAAATAAGCACAAAAACGCTGAACATGGTTCCCAATTTTCTAATAATATTTGCGAAATTTTCGCACTTGGTTCAATTTACTACATCTGTACCAAAAAAAATCGGCCTTCAGCAATGCTCTTGTATTCACTATCTTTAATAAAGCAATGCTTATACAGAATTTGAAGACATGACTTCATAATAAAATCACAATCAGATTAATGTTTATGTTTCTTATATATTTGTTTACCCATTAAATTGTTACTGAACTTGAGGTTCGATATATTACTGTAATCGACTGACATTTCTACCAGTTTTGGGAAAGTCACTCGTCAAGCATTGAGAATACCTAATGCGCATGCGCCGGTTCTTACAATTCTTCAACAAGATTTTTGTGCATGCGATAAGGCGGAGCATCGTAACAGCACTGGCTACGTCACTTTTCGTCTGCTATAGATCATTTGATTATTGAAAGGCAGAAAGCAAAAACCGTTCGTATGCGTTTGCATGTGTTTTTGGACGATACCTTTATTTTGAGTTAAATAATTTAAGTTTATTTAAATTCCTCATATCAACTGTATGTAACAGATATTTTAACTCTTTTTTTTTTCAATGTATCGTAAGGATTAAGAGAATATAATCACTTATCTCATCGTTCATTGGAAATTTTGTCATCGGAGTACATCTTTTTTTGACAGAGTATTGTTCAAGCGAATATTTGCGCTGGCATTTTGAAAACAAACTCATTTGTCACAGATGTTCAAGGTTTTTTCCCTCAATTATTTTCATGGTCAATATTATGCATCTTTTTACTGATTTTGCGTCCGTATAAATGATACGTGCGGTTAAAGTATTGTGAGGACTGTAGTATTGTTTACTAAAACTTAGCATCTAAACATTTTCTGATGTACTTATTCAAATCTTTTAACCTTCTGATATATTGTAATAAATAAATTGTAGTTGACTTTTGTATATAAATATAAGGTGTTTCTTCAAGCCGTGGGTAATATGTAAAAGGAGATGTGTAACTGTACAAATTTATTACAGACAGAAATTGATACAGAATTCTTTAAGTAATACTAATACATATACCTAGCTATGGTCGAATTGAAACTTAAAGTAACTACCCTAGGGCCTGTTCACATAGGAGTCCGTTGCGTGCGTTAAGGAAAAGATGACGTTGAGGCGAAAATAAACCAATCATATACCTCCAAACGATTAGCAATGAAATTTTTAACGCCTATGATTGGTTTATTTTCGTCTCAACGTCATCTTTTCCTAACGCAAGGCAACGGACTCCTATGTGAACAGACCCTTACCATTTTGCCTATCTTACAATAGCTTTGAACATTAAAGTATGTTTTGTTATACTCTTTAAAATACTAGTAAAGTATATAGTAACTTCTACACTATGTGCCAAAATATCTTTAATGGTACTCGTCTCAAGTTATCTATTTCTAAGTAAACCGCATTATGGCTGATACAGGTAGTATCCGGTAGATATCGTTCTGGTCGGGCGGTCCTCTACTAAACACTGGCGAGTAGCCAAAAACTGTGTTTGAAAGCAAGGTTGGATAATGATATTTTTTTCTGCTTGCATTAGTTCATAAATACACTCATGTCCATAAATTAAGAATAATGCCAGCTCCGGTAAATAAAGGTTCAGAAACAAAACGAACGTGACATATTCATAAAGCCCATTATAAACAAAAGATAAAAATAAAACAGAGGTGTATGTATGCTACCATTCATAAAAACTACGATTTTTTTCTCCCTGGAGCAATTGTAAACATATCTCCTTTACAAAACTTAATATTACATGGTTGGTATGATGGTAATACATTGTATGCTATCCCATGTGATGAAATACAGTCCGCTACAACGCCTAGGCACTGGAGTATTAACATTATCGAGCTGATCTTGGGGAAGATTACTCCACTCACCAAGCAATGCCCTCCCAAGTTCCGGTACACATGTAGGAGGTGGTGACGGGCTGCAACTCGTCGGCCAAGCATGTCCCACATGCTCTATCGGATTCAAGTCAGTGAGAATGCCGGCCATTCCATACGGGCGATCATCCTCAGACTGAAGGCATTCGTTTACGATGTTTGCTCGGTGAGGACGGGCGTTGTCATCCTAAACACCAAATTCCTGCGCCCATGGCATCCCTAAACAAACGTACATGTTGTTCCAGAAGGATGTCCCGATAAATGTTGGCTTGTTTCAGTGGTTCCGATTTGAACATGCAGATCTGTTCTGGAGCCCAGTATAATTCCACCCCAAACGAGCAATCATGCACACCGTAACGGTGTCGTTCAATGATGTTGTCTTGGTGGTAACGGGTACCTGGCGTTCTCCATATGAAAAGTCCGACGTGAATCAGACTGCAAGCTAAACCTGGACTCGTTGGAAAACATACACAGAGCCCACCTGTGATGATGTCCACCATTGCATGTTTTCTACTCTAGGCTACTCCCTGACAACAGGAGTTGCCGTGAGCGGGAACACATTGACAGGCCTGCGAGAATAAGACCACTATTTCCCAAACGTCTGTACACGGTTTGCCTTGAACCGTAGTACCCGTGGCTGCAGATAGCTGACGAGGCAGGTAGGATGCTGTGCTCCGTCTGCTTCTTTTGGCAGTTTACTGCCAAATATCGGGTCTTCATTCAGCGTTGTAATTCGGGGGTGACCGTATTGTAACGTCTACTGACATTTCCATCATCTTGGAATCGTGCCAAAGCTAGAGATGACACTGTGGGCAATTCCGAGTTCCTCGGATACTTCCATCTGAGTACGCCCACATTCTAGGGGCCCGATAATTCTACCACGAAAAAAATTATCCACATGCGTCCTCTGTGTCATAACTATTCGGTTATGGCACTTAGCAGCTTACAGAACGCTTGTGAACAATTTTACTTCTTTGCCACCATTCTTTAAATTCCTCTCTCTTACACTCTCGTCATTGTGACGTTCTATCGGCTTCATCTGGTGGCTTCCTGTAATTTCCATATTATTCTTGAAGATGTGTATGATAATTCTACAGGTGAAATTTTTACTTTAGATTTCCTGTTCCGTGTGATTCTGAATTATCCTTAATTAATGGACAGGAGTGTATTTCATCCCAATTAAAACATCAATTTTTCCTGGTGTCCCAAAGTTTGGATCAGCTAGCACTATATCTATTGGAATGTTCAATTTTGCTACATCCATGTGATATGATGGAGTCAAATCAGTTATTTTGGATATAACTAAGAGATCCATTTGTTTTCCAAACGATCCATCTCGATTAGAAATATTAACAATTAATTTGGAGCGGAAGTTTGTTCTACTACCATTGATACTCGAAATCAAAACACTATTCTTCTCTTTCTTCTTAGAAAATAAAAAACATAATTGAAAAAGAAATGAAGAGGGCCTGGGAAGCCATAAAGCCTGGGAAGAGAGTGTAAAGGGTAGAAGAATCTTTGAAATCTATAAAACTGTCAAACTATCCAGAATCCTTGCTGATTTTATGATAAACCAGGCCATAACGGGACATGGTTCCTTTGGTCAATACCAGAAAAGATTCCACAACAAAACCGATATATGTACCTGTGGTGTTACCCAGACGGTCGAACATTGCCCGTTTGAATGCTCACAGTTCAATAAACTGCGAGAATGCCTACCCAGAGATATTGCTAATTGGTCTAAACACAAATTCTATAATGACTATTATTGTAAGAAATATGTACGCAAAGTGGTGGGTCTTCTCTTCGAAGCGGTCTTACCACATTAGCTTTTTATTGCGGTTGTGGAATAATCATCTTGTTTTCTTATATAGCGTCATAAGCATCAACAGTGTGGTGCCTTCGTCTTGGTCTGGTGTGTGGCAGTTCCCGAGTTCGATCCTCGGCGGTGCTGAAATGGGAAATAGCATGGTTTTATCTTGTATAGGCACTTGCTTAATCAGGTTTGAGTTGTACGTAAGTCAATGTCTTGGGTGCGGCTGCTCCGGGGCTCAATACTGGTCGGTGCAACTTGTTTTGGTTTTGCCAATAGTTCAAAATGTTAATAGCACTCATTATTCGCGGGCTCTGTTAATTAAGAAATGGTTCTCTCAGGAAGTTGTTGTGGTAAGTCATTTATAGTTCGGAAAACAGAACCGTTTGATGTTGTTTTGGGATTGGCAATGGAAAGAAAAAAAAGAAATTTAACGGTCTTTCTTGGCCATTGGGTTATGCTTGAGTCTCGGTGATGCTTTGGCTTTTCGGCGTTGCCTACAACTTTGTTACTAATTTAACTGTACTAATTTTGGTGATAGGTTCTAGTTGGTTGGCCACTGCGTGTCTGATGGTGGACTGTCAGGTCGGTGGTCGCTAGGTCGGATGTCTGTGTGTTGGTGCCTTATAACTGTTCTAGTTAGGGGGCGTGAAGGTTATTGTTTCTTCTCTTTCTTCGTTCCTAACAAATTCGCAAAGTCTGTAGTGATAAGGGAAGATTGAGAACCACTATCCAATATAGCACGGACTGGTACCGTTTTCCGAAACTTATTCTCAATGTATACGACACAAGTGGAGCGAAGCACTCTCTTTCCCGAGCGTTTTTCCAAGGTACCGTTACAGAAGGTCTGTGACCTTTGATCTTCGCTAGCCGTAGTCCCTTTGTTCTTATCTTCTGTTACTATAGTAGGCGAATGTGCAAATGGCAAAGTCTTACTGGGATGACTTATGCAAAGGTATTTGCCATTAGGCCTCTCTTTGACCTCTGAACTGTAGTGCAATAAGGAGTTGTGTTTCGCTTTAGAAATAGAACAGTAGCGAGTTGAAGGACATTTAGCCGTTTTGTGCTGACTGCTCAAACAATTTAGACAAAGATTATTTCTTTTTACAATGTCATATCTCTCACGTTCGTTAAGTTTTAAGAAAGAACTGCACTTAAAATTGGATGATACATTTTGCATAAAACACATACATTGTTATGAGTAAAATTGTTGGATTTCATTAACAACGATTTTTGTTTTGGATTTCGATCAAAGACAGACTTAGGTTTCACAGACATGTTTTTCATAATTTTTTCTAACATCTGAGAACTCTTTTCTATGAAAAAGTTAGGTCATCTAACTTGGGAACCTTGTTAGAGCTTTATTTCAATTTGTATTGCTTCCTACTTTCCTAATTGAGTTTTTGAAGCACAATATTTAAAATTAATGCATCAGACAGATAGTTTCTGTCATATTCCAAGACCTTTAGCTCACGAATATTTTTCTTTGCATTATCTGCCAAGTTTCTTAAATGTTATGTTTTAATTTGTTATTATTATTATTATTATTATTTTCCCCTCTTTACCTTGTTGGTTGGCTCCCCCCATAAAGACAATCAAAATTTGGAATAAGTTTAACAGGTTAAAGGCCTGATCGCATAGATTTTAGTTTCTTTTGTTTCTCTAACTCCATAAAGACAAACACACAGAAATAAACTTAAATGCAGTTTTAGAGGAAAGTACAAATTTATTTAATAGCCATTAGGCCAACTAACTTGATTTACACAACTTATGTATATGACTACATATAGCAACACCTCTTCCCCTCTCTAGGAATTTTACAAAACACTCTAAGGGAGGTATCATTGAGAGCAACTTGGCTAACACACTGGCCTTTCCTAAAATTCACAACATAATTTACCCCTTTTGAAAAGGTTACTTCATCATATAATATATATACGTAAAAACAAGTTAAATCATATCAGTACTCTACATATTAATAACACACAAAACCAAATAGAAAGGTGGCTGATGGATTTCGTCCCTAACCTTAGAGGAAGCAAAAGTATTTAGCTTAATCCGCTTTATCATTCTATGAGCTCAAAAAAAATATTTAAAAAAAACTCAAATGATAAAATTAAAGAAATAAAATAAAAATTACGAACTCCCGGGTTTAGCTGAAAGAGACTTAAGAGAAAAGGAAATTAAGGATGAGAAATAAAAGAGAAAAGAATTTTGGCTGACCAGCATACTAAGTTATAAGGCCCAATCGGGCACCTCCTTCAGGTTCATTCGCTCTTTTGAGATGTTCATCTTCGATAAAGAGATGCGGAACAGCTAGTAGGTAGGGAGAGATGTTTCCTTCACGGGAATCGGTGGAGCGAAAAAAACTTCTCTCTCTCTCCTCTCTCAGGAAAACTTTGACGCATGCGCTCGAACAGAAGAGAGACAACATATAGTTCTACCTGGCGCCTTGTACTGGGGTTCCGCGAAAGCACTCTGGACACCCCAATTTGAATTTTTAGCACAGAAGTTAGAGGAATAATTTTCTTACTTTTCAATTTTCCTTCCGAGACGTTATTTTTCCACAATACTCCTCTTCTAGCGCCGCGTACTGATAACGTGCGAAGCGACGACTGACCGGACCTTGTATCACTGCGCGGGGACCCCCTTTTCCCGGGCTCAAGATTGGAAAACTCATCTACATTCCTTTCGCCTGTGCATCTCATCCCGCACATCCAGGGAATCGGTGTACCGGATGGTATAACGAAATGGTGAGGACTTAGTATTACATGCAGATACATGCTTAGCATTACATGCTTATAGTATTACATGCAGACTTAAGTAGTAGATAGCATAGAAGTTTAAAGAATATTCAGCTTTTAAGGCCAGACAAGAAATTACTATTATTTTTATTTATTTAACTAGCTAGCCTGTATTAACAACTGAAAGGGCTTGTTCACATAGGAGTCCGTTGCGTTACGTTAAGGAAAATATGACGTTGAGACGAAAATAAACCTATCATAGGCGTCAAAAATTTGCTAATCGTTTGGAGGCATATGAATGGTTTATTTTCGTCTCAACGTCATCTTTTCCTTAACGCAACGCAACGGACTCCTATGTGAACAGGCCCTAAATCCACCAGCCAAACTCAGCCACCTTATTAATTTTTAAATGCACATACCTCTAAATTATACACACACACACACATTCACATATATATATATATATATATATATATATATATATATATATATATATATATATATATATATGTGGGATGCCTCCTTTAGATTGGGCTAAACTAGTCGTCTGCTATAACCAATCTAGCACCCCACATTTAATACATACACTCAGGATGACTCATAAATAGTCTCTCACTAACAATAACAATAGACATTTATTTGCTTGACACCACAATTCACACTCATAACATTTAACATATAGTAGTTGACCTTTCAGTAATAACAGTATTGCCAAGAACTCTAACGTTTGGACTTCTGAAGTCACTGAGACTTCTACAGCACGGGAGCTCAATATCGCTTCCCTGCGGCCCGTAGCTACAAGCTAGGCCCAATCCCCGGGGTGTCTTTCCCCGTTCTCGCTTAGGAGCACCGTCCTTTGACACTAGCGCACGAGAGCCTCTGCCCTTCGTCGCCTCCAAAACTTATCTCTCCTCAAACATTTTCTCCCAGTTCACCTCTAGGAATTCTGGAAGCGCTGTCGTCGCATAACGTACGCGGCGGCATACTGCTCATAGCCGGAGCCCTGGGATAATACAATCCCCATAACTCGGCCGTCTTGACAATTGCTGACGTCCTCGGCAGCGTTATGCCTCGTCATCGTCAGTTCTGGCCCACAGAATAGCACAGACGAAACAAAACAATGAAATAAAAAGAAAGTTTACAGTCGGTCATGGCTCTTTTCTGAAAGTCTAGTCTGAGCCAGTGGACTACAGTTTACTGTAATACTTACACAAAAAACACAGGTACACCACGTTTAAATTACGATGCACAATTCATCTTTAACTGTAACACTTAAGTCGTTGAAAACACCAATGAAACACTAGTCACACCAAGTTTGTGTTTAAATGCGTATCTTGTCACTTAAATCATGGCGCTATCAAACATGCACTCACAAACAAAACACTTAGTCTTCCGTACATCGGTGACACTTAGGGCTACCAATAGGGCCAAACACAACCCTTGCATACCATATCGCTCTTTACGACACTTAACTGATGACACTTTCTTCTCACACACTTCCCGATCACAAGCTGAGCACACTCTTTAGGTGGATTGCCAAAATCTGAAGAAGTTTGAAGTATGATAACCAACACTATTTTATACTCTTGAGTATATCGGTTCAACACTTTCGAGTCTGGGACGCATTTTGCAGACTCAGAGCAAAATTTCACAACCATTTCCGAAGATCCTTCACTCAAACTTGCTGGTATTTCGGAATCTATGGCCTTTACACTACGTCGTTCCCATTCACTACGAATCACTCTTCCTCCCCTCTCCTTAGCATTAATTTCACTTGCAACATCCAAAGAAATTCCTTCCATTACCTCAAAACCACAAATTTTTCTTTCCTCCTCCTTCTTCCAAACACAGCAACTATCATCTTTCCCTAAGGGAATCTTTTCCGATCCCTCAGTCACGCACGTTTCCCTTATTCCGTCGTGGGGTGGTTTTGTAAATTCGATGACACCTGTCATACACAGTGGTCGAAACCGTGCAAGCCTCTTCTGCGTCTCAATACTATTTTCGCCCTCAACTTTCGGAGGAGTATCTGCAGAACTTTCTCCCTCGCTCGTAAATTCGGACACGGTTCTCTCGGTGTCACATTTCAGCAGGGCATCGCCGTTCTCGCTCGGAGTGGGTGTCGAAAGTTCACTGAACTTTGAAGAAAGCAATTCTCCGTTCCCTCTTTGAGATAGGGGTGTGGGGTCTGCGGTTGCTGATAAGCTCATCTTTTCGGCTTGAAAATATTCTCGCTGATCGGCTGTGGGGTTCACATATTCCCGCTGCTGGCTTGGGCGAATTTCGGGCCCACTTTGTTGATTCACACTCGTGAAAACAACATCAGATACTCGAAAATATCTCTCTTGGCTGCACAAATAATTATCTGCACCTTTGTCCGTACTAAGTACAGACACACTATCCGAGTTTGTTTTTGGCACTAACTGTCGTTCTGATCCTAGTATTTCCAGTTCGCGTTCAATCTCAGCCATCTTGCGTTGAAACTCAATTTCCTCGGCTGCCATTTTGCGATCAAACGCAATTCTTTCGACTGCCATTCTACGCTCGAACTCAACTCTCTCGGCTGCGATTTTCTCCAGCCTCTGTTTCTCAGCTTCTTTTTCAGTTTCAATGGCTTCGAGCTCCTCTCTCTCTTCCCTGATCGAATTAAGGAGATTCTCGATGTAAACATCGTCACAATCTGATGTTTTAACCAGGGCGATTAATTGCTCAACCTCTGGTTTATCTGGGACCTCTAGGCACAGTTCGTCTACTAAAGTCACCAGGTCTATTATTCTCGCTTGCTCCAGATATGCCATTTTAGAAATTCTTCACACGTAAGATTCTGCGTTTCATCCGTTCAGTCCGGGGCACAATTTCAACTCGGTTTCACAATTTTAAATTACGCAAACGTCACAAATGTCTCACTTAACAATTCGTACCGTTCGTGGCACTTCACGCTTTCACTCGCGTTCACAAAACTTTTAACTCACACAAAGTCGCTTCAATGGCCATCACTCACCGCACTTCTCACTTTGTGGGATCACTTATCGCACTTGGACGTCCCTTTTCGCACTTGGGCATCACGTATCGCACTTCTGGCGCCAATATGTGGGATGCCTCCTTTAGATTGGGCTAAACTAGTCGTCTGCTATAACCAATCTAGCACCCCACATTTAATACATACACTCAGGATGACTCATAAATAGTCTCTCACTAACAATAACAATAGACATTTATTTGCTTGACACCACAATTCACACTCATAACATTTAACATATAGTAGTTGACCTTTCAGTAATAACAGTATTGCCAAGAACTCTAACGTTTGGACTTCTGAAGTCACTGAGACTTCTACAGCACGGGAGCTCAATATCGCTTCCCTGCGGCCCGTAGCTACAAGCTAGGCCCAATCCCCGGGGTGTCTTTCCCCGTTCTCGCTTAGGAGCACCGTCCTTTGACACTAGCGCACGAGAGCCTCTGCCCTTCGTCGCCTCCAAAACTTATCTCTCCTCAAACATTTTCTCCCAGTTCACCTCTAGGAATTCTGGAAGCGCTGTCGTCGCATAACGTACGCGGCGGCATACTGCTCATAGCCGGAGCCCTGGGATAATACAATCCCCATATATATATATATATATATATATATATATATATATATATATATATATATATATATATATATATATATATATATTGTTTTTCAACTACTTATACTCTTTTTTTTAAGTCTTACATATCAATTACTCATAGCACGGTTTACTGAATTATATACAAACACTTACATGGAGATTATTTAATAACCACCTTGGGATAATTAATTATAACAACATAATTAATTATAACATAAGTTTGTAGCAGACTCATGAGTTAACCTTTCTGCATCTAAAATGGCATTTATATGGATTTCTACAATTACTCTGTTGTTTTCATACCTTTCGTCTAAAGCCTTAAATAATGAGGAGAACGTGTCATCTGTGGTTTGTAAGTCTTTCTGAGCACCGGTTAAAGATGCATTTAAATAGTGAAGTTTCTGAGCTTCCGATAGCTGATCATTTAAAGTTATGATGTTATTAAACTGCAATTTGAAGGTACTCTACTCTTCATAATTCCCCGAGAATTTCGGAAGTGGGATTTCAGGCAGTTTAATGTTCATGGATTGAGCAGCAGTATTATTTGGACTCGTTGAAATCGAAGTGTTACTCTGTTCTAATTTTTTAGGGTATGATTTCACTTTAAATCGAAGTCCAACAATATTTTCATTATATTCCCCACTAGCTTTAATTTCCGCCTCTTAATCTTTTTCAGCAGTAATAGCATCTTCTATTTCTACGCTCAAAGAGTTCAAAGAATTTTCTTTATTCGCTAATTGATCTAGAATTTCTAAAAATTCTTCCATTTTCATTACTATTGATCTCTATAAAATTGTATCCTTCGTTTTTGTTTTAGTAATGCTTGTTCGTATAGAAGAATGCTTTGTTTAAGTTTTGCAAGATGATTCCTGTTATGAAATTAACTTGTGTATATCCGTAGAATCAAAAATTACATGCGAAGTACATAAATATAAATATACGAACAGCGAAAAGTTTCCGACCTTGTAGTAGAATGTCAGAAGTTGTAATCCTTGTGGTGTTTATCCAAAAGGCAAAGGAAGTCACAAATTGAAACTGTTCTGGACGCTGGTCGCTTCGGCTCGACGGACCAAAATGGTAGGTCGGTTAATGGACTATAGTTCCATAATTTTCTAATTCTGCTAGTGGCGCACCCAGGATTTTTACTTGGGGCCGAGATGAATGGATAAAAATATTTATAATGCATGGGGGGGGGGGGTCGAGATGAACGAATAAAAATATTTATAATGCAAAATCTTTATTTCTACTTCTTTGGGGGGGGGGGCAGGGCCACCTGGGCCCCTCCCTGGGTGCGCCACTGAATTCTGCAATGTCTCTTTACTGATTTTATTAACAACACAAATGACATAACAAGTAAATGATTAGCCCTATGGCAAGACATATGCAGACCATATTGCGTAGCGACAACCTTCGCCTGTGGTCGGCAAGCTACTGCCGGTGATAGTCAAAGATGCGTATCACGTGATCACGCGGGGGGAGCGCTCGGCTTTAGGCACGTCAATACGCAACAATAAATTTCCCCTGAAAAAAGAACAAATATCGAAAGTTGTCGTCATTGCACACAGCTAAGGGACACGGGAAATAAATTAATATAAAAAATCCTAAAATGATTTGGCATCTCTGATTTAGAAGGTTATTGTGCAAGGGTTCTCATAATTGGCTATTTTAATATGCTTATCGCCTACTGGGCAGCGTTTGGCAAAGTACCATTCAAAACTGAATAATATTTATTGTTTTTCTCGTTAAAAACGGCGTTTCCAGGTGTAATTTTTAATCATAAATCGCAGATTTTAAATAAACTAAGTTTTACATAGTAGGAATTTTGTTAAGTATGAACAGGTTTCGAGCAAAAGTATTCGCAAAACAGAGGTCATGTTAATCTCCATAGGGTTTCTTAGTTTTGCTCTCCAAAGGTGTCCAAGATGGCCGCCTCACTCCGATGGTGTATAAAAACTATTCCCATTGATGCTTTTCTTTTTTCACAAATACTAGAACTATAAAGTCAATCATAGAAGAAAGGACCTATTATTATATGAAAAGTTGTTAAGTATTCTCTTCAAGAACAAATGGGAACCTTTAATTTATCGAAGGTCTCTTAAAACCCAGTTAGGTGTTGTTGAAGCAGCACTGAAGACGAGGAGTGTTCTTGAAATTCAAGGAAAACTACAACTTCCTTTGCCTCTAAATTTATGTGATGTCGCTCCTGTGCAATATCATTTAAACTTCCTGCAACCTATGTTAAAAAATGAAACGGATCAGGCTATTCTTAAACCTTCAGCATTAGGGCTAGTTCACATTGGAGTCCGTTGCGTTGCGTAAAGGAAAAGATGACGTTGAGACGAAAATAAACCAATCATATACCTCCAAACGATTAGCAATGAAATTTTTAACGCCTATGATTGGTTTATTTTCGTCTCAACGTCATCTTTTCCTTAACGCAACGCAACGGACTCCTATGTGAACAGGCCCTTAGAGACTGTACATTATGGTATCCAGAAAACGAGTGGTTTCATGTTTTTACTGATGGTTCGAAAGTCAGAGATTGTGCAAATGCTGGTGCTGGAACTTCAGTGAGGCTTTCAGTTTTTATATTCCTGTAAGATACTATGCCTCTGCATTTGATGGAGAAGTAGAGGTTATACGCACAGCTTTGACCCAGTTGACATGCCATTCAATCACGTTCCTAACTGATTCTCTAACTGCCATTCAAGCTATTTTCTCTATGGAATGCTACAAAACCACTGAAAGTCTCGAGTGTCAGTCTCTTATTCATATACTATCATAACAAATATCAGAATAGTTTTACAGTGTATTCCAGCACACTGCGGAATCCCAGGAAATGAACTTAAGGCCGGATTGGCAAGGAGAGGCCGATATTGGGAGGCAAGGGCATTGAGCAATTGATACATTCCTATTTCCTTCTTCGTTTTACTTTTTGGTCTGTTTTGTTGTACCTTTTTTCTTGTTTTTGCTTATTGTTTGCCATTGAAAATTAAAAAAAAAAAAAAAAAACTTGTTTTGCTGGTGTTTTGCTGTACACTCTATGATCTCAGTTTGTTGTTGTATTTATTTAATATCTAGTGGCAATAATGCACATGTAAACTCTCCCAATTTAGTGTTTTTTAAATTTCAATCTAATGAGTGGGATTCACGTACTGTCATTACGATACTTGTGGGATTATATATTCTCGTAAAGGTTCAAACTTTATGTGATTTTAAAGCATTTCTGAATAAAACAATGAGAAAAACTACACAAGTTCTTTACGAGCTTTTAATGTTCTGTTAATTTTATGTTCTCTTTATAAAACTATGTGACCTTCTTTTGCATATGAATTTATGTTGTGCTTTAAATTGGTTTCGCAGATTTGGAAAATTTATTAAAATGCGTACATCCGCTGCATCTTATGTTATTTTTATTGGTATCGGGTTTTTTATGTTAACATCGGGTGAACTTTTCACTGCTGTCGTAGATTTGGAAAAATTATTATATACTGAAGGAGAAATAATCAAGACCATAGAAAAATATATAGAAATCGAAGAGAAAAGATTACAAGAAGTTAGAAAGTGAGTTTTTATTCTATAATTGTGTTGATGTTTCTGAATTGTGTAAAAACATCAGTACGGTACTTAATTTCAATAAAATAAGTTTGACTTAATTTTAATTAATAATTACTTTTATAAAAAACTTTAAATAATATCATTGCTCTGTCCTATTTGAAGCCGAAGCAGAAATTTATGTGTTCTTTTTGGTAAGCACTTAGTAATGTCAAGTATAGGTATAAGGTATATATATATATATATATATTCTTTAAAGGATGAGGCTCCTCAAACTTTTTGAATCTATTTATTCTTTAGATCAGGGGCTCTCAGCTTGTGGGTCAGAACACTCAAGGGGTTTTTAAGGGCTTTCCGAGCGGTTGCCATGGTTTTATTCAATTAATATAACTTTTTAATGAATTTTGCCAAAAAATATGTCAACATTTATTTACCATGAAACTGTAGGGCAGTGATGTCTTTTAAAGGAAAAAGTCTCATTCAAAGTATAAACTCAGTTTGTTACAAATCTATCCTTTATATTTTGGTAAATGAAAATTCCATTTAAATTCTAAATGCCAGTTTGTCTTTCATCAGTCTGTGCTTTTGGTGTTACTACTGTAGTTACTATTGTAGTTTCCCTAATGGAATAGAGCAATTTTATTTAGGTAAGAGATTTTCTATTTATATTGTTTTATAATTCTGAATCATTGGTAGGTGCATTATTTTTCTTGAGGTTCTGTTCTTGGTTTTACATACCTTTCACTGAGAGATGAATGTTTCTTAATGTTCTCCATTTCTTACAAAATTAATTTTTAAAAATTTTAACATTTGGTTACAATTAAATTACAGAAAATACATTTTAGTTTATCTTCAGTTGCATATTTAATTGGTCTTTTTAATGAAACTATACAGGTTGAGAAGAGGGCTTCGGGGTGCTTAGAAACTGTTGATGAAGGTCGTGACTAAAAAAAAGGTTTAAGAACACTGCTTTAGGGTATAGACATAAGCTGTAGTAAATAAGCAGATTATGTTATCTGAAGAATTCAGCCAAATATTCAGTAAAGCTATTTAGATAAATAAATTGAAACTTTGGAGGAGCATGTAACATTAGACCAAAAAATATTTATTAACCTCTTTTATATATTAACTTTTATGTTTAAAATCAGAAAAAAATTTTGAATGTTCAGATTATTTAAAATACTGCTTAGAAAAACTTTGTTAATAATTAGTGAAATAAGATTATAGTATTGAATATCCTTGCAATTCATTGTGTTATAAAAACTGTATAATTGATGTAAAATTTATCAGTACAGTTACCTTAAATATTATTAGATATAATTTTTCCTGAAGAAATAGAGTAGTATACCTTTATATTTGCAACAATTATGTTATTAACATGTATAATTAGCATATATATAATTGAATATGTTCTTCAAATAGCTGACTAGTTATATTCTAGAAAATTCCTTACTTTTCAAGAATCATATCAATTCTGATTAATTTTACATGTGTTTTTATGACCTTAATCCTGATGTCAATGATTATAAATCAGTATAATTTCTGTCTGAACTATTTATAAATAAGTTAAAAAATCACTAATAATAATAATTTCATAGTTTATTATGCTTAAAATCAGTATGTTGCTGAGAATCATGGCAATACCTAAAAGTTGTAATCTGTTAATAAGGTTAATCTTATCATATTATCAATATATTCTCTCCTTTGCTAAATTCCTTTCATGATATAAATGGTTTAAATACAGTAAAATGTTTACTTATATATTTGAAATTAAAAGAAGTTTCTTTTACTTTAAATTTTTTTTATTTTATTTCTAGATTTAAAGAAGAATATGGCAGGCTTCATAAAGTTGCATCTGCAGATTCACAATCATTCTTAGAAAATCCTATCAATGCATTTTTATTAGTAAAACGACTAAGTGCAGACTGGAAGGCTGCTGAATCTTTGATGCTAGAAAGTGTTGGTAAAGGTAGTTATATTCTTTGATTAAAAAATTCTTATCTTCTTACAAATCTTTTCTGGTATTTGTTATTTTAAAATATGATTTTTTAAAATTTATTTGAAAATATATGAAATGTTAAAAAATCCTGAACTTTCTTTAACATTAATACTGAATAGTTGTCATAACAGTCCTTTATCATAATATTTATATTTAATAAAGATACTATTTTTATAAAATTCTTTAGTCTATAATAACAGCAATATTAGGTGTATAGAATAATGTTTAAAATCTTCACAAATATGATTTCAGTCAATATTGAGATAAAAAATATATTTTTTTGAGGATTTTTTATTCAAAAATCTATTTTTTATGATAAACATCTTATGAATTAAGTAATAATCATAATTTTCTCAAATATATTAGACTGTAACAAATAGTTGTCTTACAACATTTTTTGGAGTCAATGATGTAATATAAAAAAAAAAAAAAAAAAAGAGCTAGCAAACAGAGATACACAAGTTAATATAGAGTTTATATTTAAACTTTATATTATTGAAATTGTAATTTCATATTTTCATGAATTGCCAGCTGAGAAAGAGACCAACATATTCTTTTTAATTTTACAGATCTTATTGCAAATATAACAAAATCAAGAGATGATTTAAAATTTCCAGAAGAAGAGGATTTAACTGGGGCTGCAGAAGCATTATTAAGGCTCCAAGATACGTACAAATTAGATACCTCAACTCTTGCAAGAGGTCAGATTTCTGGAACTAAACAATCTCATGAACTGACAGGTAAGTTTATATATAAATTTATATTTCTGTACAATTCCTTTAGTTATTAAATTATTCTTTTAGTGCTTTATGTAAAACATTTACTTATATAAACATTTCATGACGAATTAAAGACATTAAGTGAAAATTAATATTTATTCATATAAAGATTTGTCAAATGGACTTGGAAAGAGTCAGTAAAATTTTTAAATTTTGGATATAAAGCAGGCCTGAAGGGCACGGGGCCCACGAAGCCTTTTGTGAAGATGTATAACAGTACAAATCTAAAAAATAGACTTATTTTAAATTATATTATAAGCAATGAATATTTATATAAACTTCAAACAAACAGTAATTTATTTTTTGTTAGATTAAATATTTTTTGCTTTCCCATCAAATCCTATTTTCTAGTGGTCCATAGCAGCTTTCCATAAAGTAACATGGCCTTTATCGTATTTCGAGTTGATCAGGCCTGTGGTAAGGCATTTGAAGATATCATTTGCATTTGTGTATAGCATTTATTTTAGTCCAAACCTGCTTGTTAAGAGTTCTGTCTACTAATGGGCTTTAGTCTTTTCTCCAAAATTTCCTTTTTCAATGCTCTAAATAATGGATTTTAGACAGAACATTGCTGAGTCTCATCTTGATTCAGAGTGATTGAAGATTAAGGCCATAAGCAAAAAATAGCATTATAATGTCAACTTGCTTAGAGCAGATTTTTTTAATTAGATTAAATTGCTCTTGAAATTTTGTAATTCTAAAAGTAGAGTATGTTACGTAACATCTTTAGTGTATGTAACATATTTTCAACTTTCATAAACATTTTTTGACTCTTGTATCAAAGAGTTTTGGCTTTATATATGAATGGAATAAATAATAATAATAATAATAATAATAATAATAATAATAAATTACTGAAAGGTTACTTCAAAGTAAAAGGTAAAGTAATTGAACTGAATTCATCAAAATTAAAGGTAAATTAATTTTTAATTGTCTATTAAAATTTATGAAAAGATAGTAATGGATTTATATTTATGGTTGAAATATTAGAAATATGGATATGTTTGCATTGTAAGAATTCGAAGGATTGATTGCATAGATTTTTGGTAGGGATTCATATTTAAAAATGTATGAAAATGCATGACACATTAATCTCATTTCCTCCAACCTCAAGAAAGAAAAAAAAGAAAAAAAAAGCGGACTTTCAAAGTAATTATTATTACTCTGTGCAATATTTCAAATTTTAAGAAAATAGTTTTTCATCTTATATTCCATCAAAATTGATGTTACATTTAATGGATGTACATTTCTGCCAAAATGTTTTACATTCTCTCTGATACAGAGATGGAGTTTCTTATAAGCTTCGGGCTGGAATCAGCATCAATTTAGCTTTAAAACTCCAGATTGCTTTCTCTAACTCATTTTCCATTATCCAGTCACAAATTAAATTAAAATCCATTTCTATAGTGCTAGAAATTAATTATTTCAAGGTATGAATTAATTTTTAGTTTTGCTTACAGCAAATGACTGTTTTGAACTTGGTCGACAATCTACAACAGTGGAGATCATTATCATACAATTTATGGAGCAGGAAGCATTAGAAAGAGTCGATGAGGGAAACAATAAAACTATAAGCAAGTCTGGAAATCTGAATATCTTGCATTTTCTACTTATATGGTAAAATTAGAATTTTTTTTAAATGTAATTTAAAAAAAAAATTATACTGTGGTAAATGTGTTCATGAGAAAATACATTATATAATAAAGTCATGCTCAGAGATATATCTCAAAACTTCTTTTCAGCAGTATTCATTGTTGTTAACCTTCCTAAATTTAAGCATTAAAGAAATCTGCCAATCTTCTAATTTATTAAACTCATATTAAAACTTTTCTCAATGCAAAATGTGTTTTTTTTTTTCAGAGTTTTTCTCAGGAGTAATATTTGTTTGTTGAATTATTCATTAGGTTTTTACTATTCATATTAAAAAAGTCACATACACATAGGATCACTGTCTATATGATTTTATATTTTTACTTCATCTTATTATCTGCATTTTAAATGTTTAAAAAACTTTGTTATTCCATGCATTAAAATTGTATTACACTTAAAATTAATTATATTTGTATATGATGTTAAGATGAAGTTTCTTTTAATTTATATATGGAAATGAATCATTGAAGAACTTATTTTAAATTTCAGCAAGGAAATACAAGACATGCTTTGAAGTTAACTATGGATTTATTAGAAATGGGTAAGTTTTATGGATAATTGATACTATTTCCAATTTGAATTATGATACTCAAGAATTACAATATATGAAAACTTGTATTTACAAAATCATGCTTGTTTTTCTATTTAATTCTGCTTGAATGCATAGATGAATGGCTCAGATTTTCAAATATAGGGTTACATAAATGCCCTGAAATCTTTATCAATTACACGTCAATTTTTTATTGGATTTTTGAAAAAAAAAAATTCTTTGCTTTATAATCTCTACATTTTAGTTAGATTCCCTTTTTATTCGTCTTGTCCTTTCATCATTACTTATGTTAAAAACTGCATCAAAAATTTTGGGCTCCTCTTCAGCAGAGCAAACTGAATTCTTGAATCTAGTTTTTCTTTTTATTGTGGGATCTTTGTAGAAAGATATCGACATTGGACATAATGTTCAATCTGGCATATGTAGAATAATAATGGAATCAAACCATCAGCAAACTGTGGGTATGTTTATAGATTTTGACGTTATTTTAGATTCATTAGCTAGCAGTCAGATTATGGATTATGGTTGAGATCACTCTTAGATGAAAGATTAGAGTTGATGAAACTTTTCCCAACATGCTAACATGTTCACTGCCACTGATGCACTAGCGTGTCAGCATGGTGCTACCTTGTATGCTGGCAATGCTCTGGGACAAACGGTTCGACTAAGATAAGTTATAGGCTTTATTTTTAGTGGGGCCCATTGGAGGTTGAATGAAGAGGATTTTGAAGGATGTTAGTGAATGCATTATTTTTACTATTTTATGTGCGTGGTTTTCAAATTTTGTGTTTAAATTTTTTTTGTGTGTTTTAAAACACACAAAAAAATTTAGCCAGTACAAGTTATGGCAGGACCTTCCAGCCCTAGAAAAGGAAGTAAATAAAAATTGAATTGAAGCGAAATTAGAATTATTATAAAAGAGTGATCTTTATGATTATGACAGCACAGACGATGAAGATACTATTGAGATTCTACGAGCGAATCGGAAGGAGATAGTGATGTTGCGGTGGACACCATAGAAACTTCGGCATCGTGAGGATGGATATGTCAATTTTAGTGGCAGCGAAAATGTTAACAGAAGTCTCAGCTAATACAGATGTGTTAAATATGCGCGGTAAAAATAAAGTTTAAAGGGGATTTAATTAATCTAGTCACCTAGTATATATTTTTCCTGCATGACAACAATATTGTGTCTTTTATGCAAATATCTCATGTATTCTTGTGTCTGATTATGTCACATGCTAATTCAGATTGGCTGAACTATATCATTATATGATGTATTCTAATTGGTCACTCTGCACAAGCATTTTGCAAATTGTTACCAGACGGATTGCTATATATAGCGTGTACATATTTTCAGTTATGGCTGTTTCATGTTTGGTTGTCGTTTGTCTTTTGAAGTTAGCTCGTGTGAGCTCAGTTGTCAGCAGACTGCAACAAGCAGCACTACTACTTTTTATTTTGTTGTACCAGCAGCAGTAGCCATTTTGTCTATGAATTACTTTTAGTTTGAATTACAACTAATTATTTCATATCTTGGCTCAATGTTCTCTTCATTTCGACTGAGGTATATGAACTTTGCTATTTAAATATTTTATACCTTTTAAAAAGGTATAATTTAATGCAATAACCAGCCAGCAAAATTTTGGGCCAATAAGGTTATAGGCCCAGGTTCGTGACCATGGACAACAAGGTTATGGGCCTAGATTCATGACCATGGCCAACAAAGTTATGGGCCCAGGTTTGTGACCATGGCCAACAAAGTCCTAGTTTGTGATTATAACCAATAAAAATATTGGCCCAGATTCGTAACGACAGCCAACAAGGTTATGGGACCAGGTTTGTAACCAATGACCAACAGGGTTATGGTCCTAGTTTTGTGACCATGGCCAACAGGGTTATGGTCCTAGTTTTGTGACCATAACCAACAAGGTTATAGACCCAGGTTCGTGACCATGGCCAACAAGGTTATGGTCCTAGTTTTGTGACCATAACTAATAAGGATATAGGCCCAGGTTCGTGACCACGGCCAACAAGGTTATGGTCCTAGTTTTGTGACCATAACTAATAAGGATATAGGCCCAGGTTTGTGACCATGGCCAACAAGGTTTTGGGACTAGGTTTGTGACCATAACCATCAAGGTTATATATGCCAACAAAATGCACCCATCCCCTTGATTTATGGGACAGATACATTCTGTGTTAAAGTGAACTTTGTTAATGGAATCTAAGGAAATCATATAAAACTGGGAGATAGGTAACAAACTCCTAAAAGCATGTACAGAGGGCATAGGATATGTAAAAAATGACAACATAGTGTTCAAAAGAAAATATATCATTGAAAACTCAGAAAGGATTAAAAAAAGGTTAGATTTATATGTACATATATGTTTTGCAGCAACAAAAACATAGAATTATTGTAAATGGGGGAAAATAGAATGCTGATGGAGATAAAATCATCCCACACCTATTGATAAATTTATGCATGTATTATTGTAAAGTAGTGTTAATGGAAATTACTGTATGGAAAATAATTTTTTTTTTTTTTAACTGTGTAATTGAGGGATGGGTGTACTTATCAAGCTTAGTTAAATAGAAATTGAAAATTTATCTATAATCTGTCTCAAATAAGTCTCCTCTAAATGTATACAATATTGTAGATTAATATGGTGGCAATGTTTAGTTCCAGACCACCCTCGGGCTCAAGGCAATAAAGCTTACTATGAGGATGCAATAAAAAATGCCTATGAAATGAAACGAGGTGATGACGGGGATGTTCAGTTAGATGGAGACACAATTATTCAGCAATCCAGTGACTCTGATGGTGACATTTCGGAAAGAGAGCAATATGAGCAGTTATGTCGATCGGAATACATATCAGTAAGTTAAGGAGGTGCATTTCATTTCTTAACATTTTTTTAAAGCTTTTGTAACAGAATTGTCGTAATATATTAATCATCTTGTTTTTAGAAAAATGGTTGAATTTAATATTTACTGTCAGGTTTTATAAATACTAGCTGAATGCCCATGCTTCGCTACGGAGTACATTAAATACAACGGTCAATGTATGCAATTAATGCCAAAAAATATATTTATAAAAAAATTGTAGTGGATATTTTTATAGACCAATAATGTTATAGAAGAAAATATTCAAATTAATACAAAAGTCAATGTATGCAACTAATTTGTATGTTGATATCTATAAACATACTAATTTGAATATAAATTCTTAAAAAACTTCTATCTCAATTAATCTAGTGGTTAAATTTATCTTTTACCGTATTTTAATATTTTTTTGTCAATTTATTAGTTGTTATGCACGGTGACGATAAATTAATCTGACGTACAGTTGGCTCTCTGTTTAACGATGCTCTACTTCACGACTATCTCTATTTAAGACAATATTTCCCAGTCCCGGCCCTCTTACGTTATGGGAACTCTTATATTTCATAAATTCTGTTAGAGCGATTTTTTCACAGTCCCTTGAAAGTGTTTAAACAGAGAGCCAACTGTATCACAAAATGAAAAGAAACCACATGATCAGCATTTAATAGATGAAATTCTAAAAATTAATCTTTAAAAATGTCACCAAAAATCAGAAAAGGGAGGTAAAGATTCAAAAAATGATTTCATTTAAAGGGGATTTTTTATGATATTTCTCGTGATATAAATTTTATACCCTCAGATTATCATTTTAAATGCATCTTTGAAGAATGTTACAAAACAGCTTAAAAATTCAATTTTAAAAAAATCTAAGGATAATTTTTCAAATCTTCTTAGTGCACCCCTACACTACAAGAAGAATCGCCACGCAAAATTTCAGCCCTTTAGGTCCAGCACGTTGGTCTGTACGTTATCGTCAGTCAGTTATGGAACTGTTTATATATATAGATACACTGTTTTAGATCCCAAAAATAAATATACATATACATGTTTCAACTTCGACCTCTTAAATTTAAAATGTTAAAAAAAATTTCAGTTGCTGTTCTTTCTAAAGTTAGAAAGTTTTATTTTATTAATAAGTTAATTTTTATCCTAAAATCCATAGTTCTTCAATAGCTACCAACATAAATATGCATAAAAAGTAGCTTCTTTTTTTTTTCATTTGGTAGAGATTAAATTTATAAAGGTAGAGCCATTCCTTTTAAGTGCTGTCCTGCTAAGATGCAATTTTTTCGTACACAGTGAAAAGGCATCTGTAACTGTTAATAAGGCAATCTGTTGTGTTGTTTGTAAAGGTTATTTCTTCGTAAAATCAATTCTTTAAATCTTGTAATAAACATTTTTTTCTTTTAAAACTATTATGGGATTCAAAATGAGTCATAAATATTTCTTAAATTGCTCATACTATTAATTGAATGTTTGCTTTATGTTGAAAAAACTTTTTTTTAAAAATCTTTGTACTTGTTAGGTGTAAGAAAAATTTAATTCACTCGTTTTATTGCTCTCAAATTGTTCATGATATTTTCACATTAGTATATCATTCCTATGATGTGCAATGAATTATTATGTGCTTATATTTAAACTAACTTGTACTTTCTTTTAGCTTTAAAAGTAATTTTATTAAATCCTTTAAAAGAGGTCATCAAATTGTTGAGTATCAATTTATGTTTTGTAATTTAAAGATGGTTGTATAAAATTTTGAACCAAAGTTTCATGCTAGCTTAATGCTAGGATTAATATATATATATTATATATATACACACACAGTGGAATCTCGATCTATCATTTTTCAAGGACTGATTGAAATGAACGATAGATGCGGAAACACAACAAAGGCAATATGATCTTTGGGACTGGATTAAATGAACGACACATATGGAAGAACGATGGATCCGAAAACGATCGATTTGAGATTCCACTGTATATATATTCCCCTGAGATTATAAATACATATCAAGATTCAATGGCTAAGTTACCATTTTATGTCTCTGTTACCATTACTTCTGATTTAGTTTTATTTATTCAATTCCTACTATTAGTTCACACTCTCTCTATATATATCTTGATCAAATTTTCAATCGTTAATAAAAGTACTTTTATTCATCCACTCAAGTCAAATACATTTTTTAAACTTGTAGTGGATGACACTTGATGTTAATACAGTTTTTTCAAATATTAATTCATTAATTAAATTTAATTAATCAATTTTAGTTTTAGACCTAGAGCGTCTCTTGCTCTTGAATAGTAATTTCCTCTTGTTACTGTGTAAACGGTAGCACTGCGGTATCGCGGGCTTCTCCCATCCTGTAGGTTGCTAGATCGAATCCCCAACCTGACAAACTTTTTCTCTCTGTTTCCCCCCCTCCTAATCTCGCACAGTAGGCAAGGTTTTGGCAGGCAATCCTTTTTTTCAATTCTTACTATTAGTTCACACTCAAATTTTTCTTTGCTGACCTAAGTAGGAATTGATTTTAAAAATTTTTTTATATATTACTTGTTTAATTTTTTTTAAATAATGAGTACTAAACTTTAAAGATCAAGATTTTTTTTTTTTTTCATTCCTTGGTCTACTTAGATATTGTAGCTATCATAAATTATAATGTCCATAGCTTGATATATGCATAAAATGTAGAAGAGAACTAAGAATTAATTTCCTGCAATGTTGATATTTAAATGAAATTATTTGTTAATAGGAGAGACATATCCCATTTTAGCGACAGGACATAATATATTAATTGACAGATTTTCAAGCAGTATCTGTGATTTTGAGATGAACTAACCAGGTGCTTTTAAAACTTTCATACAACACTTTTCTTTAATTTTACTGTGGCAATTATAGTAGAAATTCAACAAAGTTTATTGTTAGTATTAAGGTGCTATTCTTATCACTTTGACAGATTTGTGTTTCTGCCTTTTCAAGTTTGCTTCAGTTACCAATAAATTAATGCCTTTGCAACATTTAACAGATGAAAAAAATGTGCTGAATTTTATTAATAACACTTAGTGTGTATTTTAAATCCTGAACCAAGTTTTTTTTTATATATACAGATTTTATATATTTAATAAATGTGCTTTATTTTCAAACAAATCTGATGAAATCTCTAATTATGATTATTTTGTATACTTTCGATGTTGAATGTATGTTTTGTACTCTAGCATTTTGCCGAGAGCAGAGATTTGACGTGTGAATATTTCACCATGAAATCCTTACTACTTGCTGCAGCCTGTGAAAAAAGAAGAAGTTTTTAAAGCTCCCAAGATAGTGTTGTTCCATGATGTTGTATCTGACCAAGAAATAGAAATAATTAAATATTGGCTCAGCCAAGGGTATTTATTTTTTGTTTTATGTTGAATGTTTTCTGATATATTGTGAACCACCTATGTCTTCATTCCCAAATGTGTACATATTTACAGTGAAACTTCTTTAGCCAGCCACCCCTCTAAACAGCGCTATTTTGTTCAGAATGGATTCAAGACTCTATACTGACAATAGGAAGAAACCCCTCAAAATGGCCACCTTTTTTTTTTCCGGAACCATGATGGCTGCCATAGAGAAGTTTCATTGTGTTTATTTATATATATATATATAGATATACTCGTGTATATATATATATACTCGTATATATATACTAGCTGTTTACCCAGCATTGCCCTGGTATTTATTAATCTTAATTTTTTACTACACAGGAAAAGGATGAATTCTACCTATAGTGTAAAATCTAAGTAATTTATTTACGGGTATATAAAAGTATATGTACAGTATACAATGGTAAAATAAATTACAAATTCACTCTTATTATTTAACTCAAAACTTGATTATAAACAACACTTTTATTTTGCTATATTCATCTCATTGACTCCGAAAACAATGGATTTGACACTACTCTCGGACATTCTGGACATTTCATTTTTTCCTTTTCTCCCCTCCTCCCCCAATACTGGTGGGGGGGGGGGCTGAACTTGCCCTTAAACAGCATCAGTTGGTGTCACTATTCGTCTCAGTGACCCCGAAAACTATGGATTCAAAATTATTCTCCAGTCATTTTGGACATTTTATCTTTCCCCACCACCTCCCCTCCAACGTTGATGGGGGGGGGGGGGGGTGCTGAACTCTCACTTAAAAGGCACTGGGATTGCCACTGTTTCCTCTCAGCGACCCCAAAAACTATGGATTTGACACTACTATTGGTCATTTTGGAGATTTTATATTTCCCCTTCTTCCCCCCTCGCCCCCTCCCTATACTAATGGGGGGGCTGAACTTGCATTTAAACGACATTGGGAGTGTCAGTATTAATCTCAGAGACTCCTAAAACTGGATTCGACACTACTTTCAGTCATTTTGGAGATTTTATATTCCCCCCCCCCCCCCCCCCCCCCCTATGCTAATGGGGGGGCTGAACTTGTACTTAAACGCCATCGGGAGTATCACTATTAATCTCAGCGACCCCCGAAAACTATGGATTCGGACAGTGATATCAGTCGCTTTTGATTATTTTTACATGTGCCCCCTGCTCCCCTAGGGTGCTAGTGGTATCTTATTGTGAATTTAAACCATTCTTGAATGAACTTAATCGCATAGATAAAATTATCAGTCCAGCCATTTAAGAGGAGTTCAGTGACATACACACGGACAGAAGAAATATAAATATAAAGATGTGTGTGTAATAATAAGTTTCCACCTTTATTAATTAATGCATATTCTAAATTTTCCCGTTAATTTTTCAATAAAGTATAGCCCCCCTATTTCAAATTATGACCTAAGGATAAGCGAATTAACTAGCTAAATTGTCCCTTAACATATGTGCGCTAAACAGTAAGAGTTGTTTTCAAAACAACATGATTCACCATCATGAGTTTTTCCTCGTTGCCTTCCAAAAGATCATACGACTTCTGATGCATAAGGTCAGATGGTCACCGATAACCAATTAGAAGTTTTTGGTCGCCTGGTGTAGAAGGTCATGAACCCATCATATAAGTGAGAGCAAGGGTTCTCCACGGCTTTTATCGTGACTGTCCTCTTATGTTGATGTTCCACCCATGCTTTGTGTCACAAGCCAATCTTTTAGGATTCTAAAACGGCTTTACTTTGATTCGTGTAATCATTGGATGAAAACTTATGGCCCATTAAATCAACCGAAAGCAATATTAAAAGACCGGAACGTAGCATCTTTCAATGCATTTTCTAGAAAACTTATTTTTCAGTCACTTTTGTAATGTAAAAGCTCATTATTTAAAAAGTTTTCAATCTATTTCAATGAAATTTTGAAAGTGTTTACACATTACTAACTATGTTTTGACCTAAAAGTTAAGTTATATGAGTTCATTGATTCATTCTACAGGTACCTGTACTTATTAAAAGATAATTTTTTTTTTAAAAATCGGTACTTTTTTCACTTTTTTTGTTCTATTTCAGTGATTTTTGGAAATTTTGTAAAACTTTGTTTCAGAACACAGGTAAGCATCACAGTAGTATGTAATATAAAGGAAATTAAAATACAGGGTGTTTCAAAAAGAATCATCCGATTTTAAAAATCATAACTATTCATCTTTTAATACGTTTTGATCGAATAATGTATAGGCAGAAAGTGAGAAATCTCGAGTTTCACGCAGTTGCCGACAGTAGCGTTAACGCTCTTCCTTTGCCCACCACTTCAGTGTTTGTAAAGATGGTGGCTGCACAACAGAAATCCTTTTGTGTTTTACGCTTTGCAAAGCATGAGTCTGTAACAACTGTTTGGTGTGATTTTCGTAGACAAACACCTAGTAGATTGAAGTTCTTACCTCTCAGAGCACTAAGCGATGGTATAAACAATTCCAAGACACGGGTTGTCTGTGTACGCATAACAGCCGTGGAAGCAGTGCATGCTGACATGCTCGCAAAAGCTTGGGACGAATTGGCCTACCGTATAGACATATGTCATACATTCAAAGGTGGGAATATTGAGCACCTTTAATTTGGTTTGTAATAAAAAACTTTATGATTAGCCATTTAATATAAAATTAATTTTAAGTTCCTATGTTCAATATTTTTCATAATATACTCATTTCAAACTGGATGATGATTCTTTTGAAACACCCTGAATATTGATTTGAATGGAGTATAGGGTCTCTGGCATAAGCACTCCATTGTACTAAAAATTGATAAAAAATTCCCTGTATGTTAAAATGTTATGAAAGTTTTAACCAACATTTGTTTTCATTATTTTATATCACATTTGTACTAAATATATATATATTTAATCAGTAATACATATTTTTGATAAAAGTGCTTTGAACATAGACAGATACCTTAAATATTTCACTCAACACCAAAGTGTTAATTATCTCCTCCTGTGTAATAAAACAGACAGCCTTATCTACTTTATCAGTGGATTGCATATTATAGAAGATTTTTTAACACAAGAAAGTGAAAGAATAGAAATATTCCCATAGAAAATCTACTTTTTATAGAATAGTAGGGGGGCGGGGGAATGTAGAAATTTGCTATGCTTTACAAGAACTGTGGGTTATTTAAAACCTAGAAATATTTAATAATGAATTATTTTGAAGTAAAATGTTATATGTCTGAAATCTTTCTAAAGGGAAAGTTAACATTTTATTTCTTTACGGTGACTTATTTGATAATTATATAAAAATTCATTCAAAACGAAAATTTAGCTTTATTTATTTGTATATAGTTTTCTTTAAGAATATTATCTCTTACTGTTTCATACTTTTTTCAATTTTGGAATTATTCGGACATTTGTTATATGTACTGTGGCATAACATCTTAGAAATATTAAATATTGTCTATCACATTTGTTACTTGTTTTGCTTCTAAATCATGAATTCTATAGTGCTGTCTTATGCTTAAATGCCTCTTGTAAATTATATTTTAAGTCATTATATGTGAATTCCTCATAAACAAGTTATATAAAATTCTAATTGTAGTTCCAGGGTATTGTTTAATCCCAATTCATGCATTTTTCAGTTTAAAAAGAGCAACTGTTCAAATTACAAATCGGGGAAATTAGAATATGCCAGCTACAGAATCAGCAAAAGGTATAAATGTTTATGTATATATTTATGTGTATATATATATATATATATATTTTTTGTCATTCTATTATGATCATCTTTGAAGAATTGAGTCAAAATGTTGATGATAGGTACTGATATTTTTTATGTATGATAAAGTAGTACTTTATAAAAAGTAACATATAAAAATTATTTACTCTATTAAAATACATTATATTTTATATCAGGACTAGCTGAATGCACGTGCTTTGCTACGGAGTACATTCAAATTAAATATAACAGTCAATGTATGCAATTAACGTGAAAAAAAATTATTAAAAAAATTGTAATGGATATTTTTATAGACGTATAAAAATAATGTAGAAAAAATTATTCAAATGAAATACAATGGTCAATGTATGAAATTCATTTGTATGTTTAATATCCATAAAACATACTCATTTGAATTAAATTCTTAAAAACTTCCATCTCAATGAGTCTAGTGGTTAAATTTTATCTTTTACCATATTTTAATATTTTTTTGGTCAATTTATTTCGTTGTTATGCACGTGACACAAAATTAATATGAAGTATCACAAAAAAGAAAGAATCCACATGATCAGCATTTGATAAATTAAATTCTAAAAATTAATATTTAAAAATTCACCAAAAATCAGAAAATGGGTTAGAGATTCGAAAAAGATTTCATTATAAAGGAATTTTTATGACCTTTCTCATTATATCAATTTTATAACCCTCAGATTATTGTTTTAAATGCAAATTTTAAAGAATGCTACAAAAACAGCTTAAAAATTTAATTTTAAAAAATCTCAGAAGAATTTTTCAAAAATCTGTTTTAGTGAACCCCTACACTATAAGAAGAATTGTCATGCAACATTTCAGCCCTTTAGGTCCAGTGGTTTGGTCTGTGCATTATCTGTCAGTCAGTTACGGAACTGTTTTATATATATAGATATGAAAATTATCTTAGCTACTGTGTTTAAAAAATTTCATTCAATAAGAAATTTTCTTAGTCTCTTTTTGTGTTTTTCTAACAAAAGTATAAATTTTATGGTGAAACATCATTATTTGTCGGTTGACTTTAGCATAATTTCTGCCACCCAACTTTAAGATCTGCCTTAGCACTTTAGTTTTAACAATTCTCTGCAGAAGGTATTATGTTGCTGTTGTTGCTAAGCCCCCTGGACTAGAAAATTCTAGACCAAGTCCATGAGGATTTCTCTTGTGAGCAAATATATATTTTTTTACCCTATGTTGAGGGACAGTCAAGAGACCATAGCTCTCCTCTAGCAGCCCAATACAAGCAGCTCTGTTTTTCCAGCTGTCAGTAGTAAAACCATAGTCCTTTAAGAAGGTGCACGTCATAAGATGATTAAAGGGGTCCAGGACACAAAATTGTTCAAATTTTCGAAAAAGTTTTTATTGCATTAATAATTTTTGTTCTTTTGCGCTTAAAATGACGTTTAAATCATGTTTCTATCTTAATTAGAACAAGAGAAATTATTATTTTTTTTCAACATTCTAATAGTAACCAATAGTTATTTAAACCTGTAAGTGCGTTTTTCTGCATGATGGGTTTTTTCCCCATTTCTCGTCTTTAAATTGTTATAAGTGAAGAACCGTTAAAGATAAATGATTGAAACTTGTAACATGTCTCTTTCAACTATTTTACTTTAATTTTGATTCGGCAAATTGAAAAAAAAATATTTAGTTTGGAAAATATGATTTTTTAAAGATAAGTTACATAATTTTTTTCGTAATTTTTAGTCTAAAAATTTTTAATTTTTTTTAAAAATTAATATTTTAAAAAAAGGTAAATTAAAATTTATATATTTCTGTTTAATTAAATGAAAAAATTTTGAAATTCGACAAATAATATTTCCAGTTATAACAATTTTAATTACTTCATTTTTATTAAAAATTTTATATTTAAAAATTTTTAAAACTTTTTGAGAAGTTTTATGGTGTGATTTTGTTTACAAATTATATGGTTAACCATCAGAAAAAATTCAAAATTTTAACTCAATAAATAAATTTTTTTCAAAATGTGTCCTGGACCCCCTTAAAATTCATAATGTCTCCAGATGAACAAAGAGGACAGTCAGGAGAAAAGCAGAGCAAAGCATGGGCCACAATGATGAAAGCTGTTACTCGTTTGGCACTAACCAGAAGGCACGTGTAGCTTAAAGGATGCTACGGACGCGAGTAACATCACCTCCCATGTGAGCAAATAGGAGGCAGCAGTCTTCTGTGACTAACAAGGATACCTAGACAGTCCGCAATGTGGGAAGGATTCACAGAGCAGGGGACAAGGGGAAAAGACCATTGTACAGTTCTTGAAGTGTATACTTTTTGTATAGCCACTCTAAAGATGAACTAGGGCAGACTGTATCGGTCTGGTTCCTCTAAAGCAGTGGTTCCAAACCCATAGAAGTTTGCGGACCACTAAGGCAGAAATTGAACCATGTGTGGACCACCACCAGCCCCTATCGACTTGACGTGGGGGATGAGGTATAGAATATCCCTCAGGCAAAAGGTATACAGGATTAACATACTCACATTCTAACTTATCATATTCTAATAAAATAATTATGTTAAGCTTTTAAGAAATTTTAATTCAACACCTGATATATTCGGCCAATCTAGTTTAATGAATATTGCTTTCAAAATCCCCATTTATTTGGTAACTTTTTTATATATGGTACCGGGCCACTCCCAAGGCTCTTGCGGACCACCGGTTGAGAACCACTGCTCTAAAGAGTGAGACCAGACCAGGGCACTTGGCCAGATAGCAGTGATGATCAGGAGGCTCTCTCCTAACACTGTCTAGCCTGGTCTTAAAAACGGATTGAGCTTCCGATGCAGTTAGGACCTCAAAAAGAGCGAATCCTTTAAACAGCCCACATTTGCGAGTAGGTTGGCCCAATTTTGCTAACATTTAAGCATTGTCTATCTACAGTAAAAATAATATTTTTTTATGCTATAAATGTTTCACTATAATTCTTGTTAGGGCATTATTAAACACTGTAATGGTGTAGTTTTTAATGAATCCTTCCTCTGTTTGTGATTTATTGTGCATACTTAAAAATAGTATAGCAATATAATCTGCTGTTTTGAGCCAAAAATTAAAAGCTATTTGGCATCTGTTTTTGTGTTTAGTGCATGGCTGAAGAATGAAGATCATGGTGTGGTTTCTAAAATCTCCAGACGAGTACAAGATTTAACTGGTCTTACTGTTTCAACTGCCGAAGAGCTGCAGGTAGTGAATTATGGCATTGGAGGACATTATGAGCCACATTTTGATTTTGCCCGTGTAAGTTACTTTTCATATCTGCTAACTTTGTTTTATAAAATATGTTTTGTGAAGAATTATTTATGATTTTTATTTCCTTTTTAATTTTTTTTTTTTTGTTTGTTTGTTCAAGAACACTTTGTCCTTTTCTCTTATAATTTATTTTATCATTTATACTTCAATCTACCCAACATGTTCATACAGCAGTTATGTTGACAAATTTCAAACCTTATTATAAGCCCTTTGGCTAATTATGTAAAATGAATGCACTGCAGACCAAATATTGTTTGGATGGAATTATTTTTCTCTGGTAAGACTGCTGTATAGTAATTTTATTGGATTCATTCCCCTCAATGTTAATCTTTTAACTGTCTGGCCCAAGATAGTCTCATGCATGGCACTTGCATTCCAAATTGTCCTGCCTGAGTCCCACTTGGGGTAGATTTTTTTTTCTTGCATCCTATTGTCAAATCTGAATCAATCTAGGGGCATGTTGATTTGGACTTTATTCAATAGATGACAGCACCAGTAGTTTATACCATCATCTTGGGAGGTGAATTTTTGCTTTATTCAGTAGATGGCAGTTTTTGTGCTTTATTTTGTACTAAATTTGATTTCTGCCCCCCCTCTAAAAAAATTTTTTAAATTTAAAAATTCCGTACCAAAATCATCAAAATAACTGGACAGTTAGCAGGTTAACATATGGAGAAAATGGGTCCAAGGATGGCCAAATTGGATTTAATTTTTTTTTTTTTTTTCAAACTGTACTCTGAAGTAGAGAAAGAAATTTTACACCTTGGAGAATTTTTCGTTTTAAAAAATATAATTATATTTTTAAATTTGAAATACAGTCGATTCTGGTTAATCAGACCATATCGGGACGCGATCATTTTGGTCCTAATAACCGGCTGGTCCGATTAAACGAACATGCCTTATGTTGCAAGACAGGATTCAGTCCGAAGGATTTGTTTGGTCTGAATAAGCGGCTGGTCCGATTAACCAGTGGTCCAATTAACCGGAATCGACTGTATTTGGGGGGGGGGCGGGGGGGAAATCTGTTTTAGTGTGTTAAATTTATAAAATGAATCCTTTTGCAAGGTGCAGAAAAGTTTGGGCTATCTGAAAATACCATTTTTATTGGATAATCAGCATTTTTGTAGCTGTCAATAGTGGACACATTTTCTTCATAGGATAACATTTAGGTGAGTCAATCTAATAGGGTTAGTACACAGCAGCCTTAATTATGAGACGTTGTAAAAAAGGCTTCTCTCATTCAAGGTGCCATCCAATGTATTTGTTACTTGCATCTATCATGTGTTCATAGTCTTTCGCCTTGGTTTTACTCATAGCTACTCACCGAGATTTGCATGGGCTGAAAAATGGAAACCTGAGACCTGTTCTACGTTCTTTGAATTAAGTAATATCTGATTTTAGCTGTTATCTTTCAGTACTCCGTTAAGAATTTTTATAACATATTTAAGACTTACTATCCTAGTTTTTTTATTTTGATTATTTTGGTACTGTAATTTTTTTTATAACTAATAAAGAAATTTGACGCTTTAATTGCAAATTTGAAAGACTAACCAAATGTGATTAATGTAGACAATAAATGTGTATCACTAAAATGTGAAAGCACATTAAAAATTAGTATATTTTTAATCTTTCGTACAACAATAAATTTGAGATTCCTCAATCTTTTTTGCTGTATATATATATATATATATATATATATATATATATATATACACTTACTTATTTTAGTATATTATTTTTTGTTCCCTGGGAATGTAAGTATCCCCTTGGCATTGTAATATATATTTTCTGTATGTCAAATTATCCTAATTTTTGGTCAATTAAAGCAACAAGTTATTGAGTTTTCTATTCTATCAAAATAATTTGTACCATTAATTTAAACTCCTTTTGGTGGCAGGCCATTACAAATTTCTTCTTAAGGCTTTAAACTAATCTGACTGACAGGCCTGGGCCAAAGCAATCCTTTCTGATAAATCTGGGTGACTAATCCTGAGTTATTATGTAAGAAAATGGGTCCTTTTCTGTCACTCAAACCCCCATGCAGATTTTTAAGCCACCAACAAGAAAGAGCTATCAAAATACATTGGAGACAATAAGATTAGCTTCACATAATATCTTTATAATTTAATGGCAGAATTTATTCCTGTTATAAACATCTCATTTTAGAAAGAACTAAATCCTCTAAAAGCTGTCATGAAATTTATGGATTCCATATGGCAGTGTGATATTTATATAGGATGACTGTAATTAAAATATATATTATTTCCATTGTTATTCTAAAATAATTATTATTTAATATATGATTGTTATTTTCTTTGAAATCTACATTTTTCATCCAATATTGGGGAAGATTCGATTCTGTCCATCATGGGCTATCATGATTATGTGTCAATTCAACCCAAGTAAAATTCTAGATTAATTCGACATTTGAAATCTTATATTTTGAAAAATATCTAGCAGCTGTGTTTCGCTGAAGTGCTCATAATAAGATTGATCTTTAGAATCAAGACTGCTATTGAACATGATGATGTATATTATTTTTTCTTAAAATTTTATGCAGGGTGCATTATGAGATCTAATGTTAAAATAATTGAAATTTAAGAAGTCAATTTATTTGAGTGTGTTATTGTAAAAAGATTACTTAGATGGTTTCTTTGCCAATTACCAAATACTGTACAACCTTCCAAATCCAGAATCATTCAGGACACGGCAATTCCAGGTTTGGGAATTTTTCATATTTGAGAGGTTTTTAAATAACACTACAAAATTTTAGGAAAATAAATAAATACACTTAAATAAAACATGTAAAATGGTTTAATTATTAAATAAACCAGAATACAGAACATATAATTACATTATAATTTAAACATTTCAGTCAATAATGTCTGTTTCTTTAGTTTTGGCTTATTAGAAATTATTTTTTCTTGAATCCTATATACTGCCATAATTTCATGTTCCAAGATAAAATTCCGCTGTTCTAAGCCTAATAATGTTTTTATCTAATGATTTTATCAAGTCTTCCGTTGACATTCTGAATCACTTTCATGATTGCTGTCATCATAACCTTTGTTATTTACCACACTATCAATAATTTCAGAATTGCCTAGAGAACTGACAACTGGCACATTTTCATCGATGTCTAAAACTTCCTGTATGTCCGATTTATCCAAGTTAATGTTGCTTTTATTTGCACATTCCACTAATTCTGCTATTTCAGCTTCTTTCCCAGACATTTGAAAGCCTTCAAAATTGCTACTGTCACTTCCTTGAAAGGAAAGGGTTTTTTTTTAACTGATAATTTTGGTAGCAACAACTATCGGTAAAATGGAAAAGTAAAATTGACCATTTATTGAAACGTTCCGGATTTGAGACATCTGGATTTGGGAGGTTGTACTGTATATACTTTTTCTGTTTGAAAGGACATTGAAACATAAGTATTTTTTGAACTGAGCATGTATTTAGGTTGGTTGGTCGGGAACCTTATGGTCATCTTCCACATCAGTAAGCCTAAACTGACTTTGACATAATGCTTTAAGCCAGTTCGAAATGGCTACAAATACCCAATCTTACTGCTGCATTCAAATCCAAAGATCCTTATAATGCAGACTAGTGCCCTAGCCAGTCAACCATCATTTGGTCCTGTGTTTAGGAATCTATCAAATAAACATCAATAGGTATTGTTTGTATTTAGGTTGGTTGGTACACCGCGCTCCTTCGTAGGGACACGGTGGCCCAGTTGGCATGAGCAGTGGGCCAGTGATCTAAACATCCCTGGTTCAATGCTCGTCACTGCAAATTCACCGCTGCTGTGTTCACTAATGGTGGCCAGTGCATGTAAAATAGGTTGTGGCTATAATGTCCTCCAAGTTATCAAATTTACCTCAGGAGGTGCGGGGTCAAATGTTCCGGTCTCGTCACTTGACTCTGTTCAAAATTACGGGACTGATTACCTCACCTTAAAGTGAAGCTGCTTATTACCCTTCGTCAAGGACCTAGGATTTGAGGACCTAGGTCCTTTGGACTTGTTGTAGGCTTTCCTACACAAAGGGGATTGGAAACAACAGGTATTGTTTCTCCATGGAAAAGGACCACGAACAAGTTGAACCTTAAGGTTTCTGGGTACTAACCCTATTGGATTCGCTCACCTTCGTGTTTACGTATGGGGAAAATGTGTTCAAATATTGCCGACTTGGAAGGAAAGATTTTTTTTAGAAAATTGTACTTCATAATAGAGAAAGAAATTTTACACCTTGGAGAATATTTTGCTAAAAAAAATGCAAATAATATTTTAAAATTTTAATTATTCAGGGGAGAAAAATCTGGTCTAGTATGTTTTAAATGTTCATCTATTCCTTTGGTGGATGACATTTATAAAATGAATTCTATCACAAGGTGCAGAAGAGTTCAGGCTATCTGAAAATGCCATTTATATTATATGATCAGCATTTATGTAGCTGTCAATAGTAGACACATTTTCTCTGTAGGTTAACATTGAGGTGAGCAAATCCAGTAGGGTTAGTTTTTAACAGCCTTAATAATTCTCCACCTGTTATTAATTGCTCGTACTCTGAACAAAATTAAATGGTAGCATATAAAAATGTAATTCCTCTAATCTATGTATATAAAACAGTTCTATAACCGACTGACTGACATATAACGCACAGACCAAACTGCTAGACCTAAAGGTCTGAAATTTCACATGGCGATTCTTCTTACAGTGTAGGGGTGCACTAAGAAAGATTTTTGAAAAATGCTTCTTAGATTTTTTTAAAATTAAATTTTTAAGCTGTTTTTGTAACATTCTTTAAAGTTTGCATTTAAAATAATAATATGAGGGTTATAAAATTTATCAAGAGAAAGATCCTAAAAATTCCTTTAAAATGAAATCGTTTTCGAATCTTTACCTCCATTTCCTGATTTTTGGTGATTTTTTAAAGATTCATTTTAGAATTTAATTTATTAAATGCTGATCACTTTAATTTATTAAATGATGATTCTTTTTGTGATACTTTAAATTTATTTTGTGTCATGTGCATAACAATGAAATAAATTGACAAAACAATATTAAAATACAGTAAAAGATAAAATTTAACCACTAGACTTATTCATATGAGTTTTTTAAGAATTCAATTCAAATGAGTATGTTTTATGGATATTAAACAAACAAATTAATTCCATACATTGACCATTGTATTTAATTTGAATATTTTCTTCTACATTATTTTGTCTATAAAAATATCTGCTATGACAGGGTGGCGACAGAACAGGGAAATCAGGGAAGAATCATTTTCTGGAAAAAATCAGGGAAAACTCAGGGAAGTTTCATTTAACTGAGGGAAAAAGTTGGAATTGATCAATTCTGGTCTTCAATTTTTGATGCAGAAGGTGACTGTGGAGATGCTGCAAATGTTATGAGATGTTATGATTTTGTCGCATCGTAATGCAAATGTTGAGAGGGTTTTATATAAACAGTGACTGTTTGTGGGAGAATATAAAGGAATCTTCCTTAGTAGCAAGAAGGAGGGTTTATGATCATATCATTTCCAAGGGTGGCCTTGATGGCATAACAATTTCCAAAGATATGATCCACTATGCTAGAAACGTACGAGCAAGATGTGAAGAATCGAAGAAACACCAAGAGCAAATAGAAAAAAAGCATGCTTTAAAAAGAAAAAGGGAAGCAGAATCTCAATTGAAAGAGTTGGCTGCTAAAAAGACAACCATTTTGCAGGAAGCTCAAAAGACAAAACATTATTATAGAGGTGCAGATGGCAACTCTGCGAACCCATCAAAACAGTTAAAACTCTAGTATATTAAATGTTCAATCTATAACTTAATATTATCTATCTATTATGGTATACAATAAAAATATTTTTTACTTATTAAATTTTTATTCATTTATCAGTCTGTAGATTTTTAGTTTATCAAGTGTCAAGTTTATCATTATGGCTGGGGAATTGTTCTGCGAACGGATGGAGAAACTCAGGGAATTTCATGAAAAATACTCTGGAAATCAGGGAAAACTCAGGGAACTTTTTACTTCAATTTTTGTAGCCACCCTGTATGATTTTTTTATAAATATATTTATTTTTTTGACATTAATTGCATACATTGACCATTGTATTTAATTTGAATGTACTCCGTAGCAAAGCATGGGTATTCAGCTAGTTTGAAATATTTTTCTGTATGTCAGAGTCATATAATTAAAAAGTCCTTATATTATAATGGATTTAACACTGAAGAATAACCCTTTTAAATATATTTATCCAGCATAATATGATTGAATTTGAACCTCCATTTTATATTTATTTGCTCATATTACAGTAATTTATTAGTTAAGGATCCATTCAGATGGCTTCTGTCAAAAAATATTTTCATGCTTGCCATCTCCATTGTTCATATACCATTGAAAATACTATGCTCTCAAATGTGTATATTATTTAATTTTAGGATTGACCTTAACTTGCTGCTTATACATGTGCTTCTTGTGATTATCATTGCCTATGGAAAGCTCTTATTTGTTCAGTACTTTCTTAATTTATCACTCTCATGTGTAAAATCGCAGTGATATCACTTTTTGCAAACTCTTCAGAAACATTGTAGTTTTGTTTCATTTGCTCATGTTGTTGCTACTGATGATTATGCAAGGGTAAGTTAAGTTTTTTGTGATGCAATGCAGGTAATAAACTTAATCGCCTGTAAATCAAATTGAGTGTAATAGATAGTATTTTTATTTAATACGTGCCTTTTTTTTCTTCCTGCCAGAGAGAAGAAAAAAATGCATTTCAAAGCTTAGGAACTGGAAATAGAATTGCTACATGGTTACTCTATGTAAGTAATTTTCATTGGACTAGCTGCTGCATGACCAGCATGGTCACTTTTAGTTGTATATTTTCTTTTGCAAAACAACTTAACTGAAAGTAACATATGTAAGGAATGTTACCATTACTTATCATCATAACTATACGTTGTTAAGGAGTATTCTCCATAAGGCTTATTCTAAAACATCGTGATTAAAAAATATGAATTTCCATTACTTCAGAACAGAGAAGACCGAGAAACACCAATTATTTTAAAAATTATATCCCTCTCTGTATGTACTATTTTTCAAAATTAAGATATATACACTTTATCATTACATCAAAGAAGAAATTGTTGGGGAATAATTTTTTCATTTAAAAAATGGAGTAAAAATTCAGCAAGTACTAAATTATAGTGTGGATTACATCATCTACACTTAATCATATCAAATAATAAGTTGTTGGGAAAATTTCTTCACTGATAAAATGGAGTAAAAATTCAGCAAGTACTGAAAAGGTTTAGAAAATTAACTATTACTGGCTGTCGGTTGCATTCCAGCAACGGTTAAGCCTAACATCGCAATCATTTATGTTCTCTGTTTCACGCCTCTCTCTTAATGAATTATTTCTTCTTCGCTTTCTTTCTTGACACTGTTCCCAATTTTCACTTGATCGTGCAGCTCGCTTTCGAGCATTTCTGATTTCAGTGCGTAAATCCATGTTGACACGCAGTTGCAAATTGCGGACGGCCGCTAATGTTTACATCTGGTAGTTGCAGCCGTTGCCATTCGGAGTGTATAAATATCGTTGATTTTTGTGCTGCATACCTACGCGTTTTATATATGAGGCTGTGAAAGGCAAAGTGGTGTAAGTCAGTAAGTCAAGTGGTGTAAGTCAAAAGAGTTTAACTGCCAAAACTACAAAAAATTCCACCATAAATTGAACAAATTAAAATTCATAACAATTATTACAATATTGCAAATAATTATTTGCAATTCCCCCATAAATTGAACATGGAGATTACATATTTGACCCCAAATGAAAAAAGTTGAAAATGTGACACACCACTTTGCCTTTCAACGCCTCATATATAGATAGCAGGCCTGCACAACTCAAAATGGGATGAGGGCCATACTACTTTATGGAAAGCTGCTGCAGGCCACAAGAAAATAGGATAGATGGGAAACAGAAAAATATTTATTTAACCCTTAGACTGTTGAGTTTTCACCTTCCGGTTCTTCCCCCAGCATTGGTTATTTTTCGGAGGATGCGCGTTTTGAAGGAACGTTCGAAAATACGAGTTCAATACAGTTAAGTTATTTAAATCAAAATAAATTGTACAAAATAAGTGAAACAGAAAATTTTTAAGAATACATATGTATATATATATAATGTACAGATTTTTTTGTCCATAAATATCTTATAGTATGTGTTCCAGTCTGATCTTCTCTGGACTTTTCCTTCTTCGATTATATTAACTCTTTTTTTATTTCTAATCATAAACTGTTCCCAATGTAATTCTACTAACAGCTGCTGTAGTGAATTGTAGTGCAAGATTTCTATAAATAGATCACTTCCTGTATAGCGTGCATGAGCATTGATTTTCAATACATCAGATTCCCACGTTAAGTAATTTTTGTGACACTTCGAAAAGGTGCTTGTTACTGTAAAGAGCACATTCTATATTCATTAAATATTATTCTTAATATCAATTCTGTTGACTTTCGTTTCTTCTGTTGTTTTGATTTAGAAACTTTGATTTAGAAACCACTGAATCACATGTTGACTACTTCCAGTATGATATATTTTAAAGCAAGGTAATATGCATAAACCCACTTCACAGTCTTTATACTATGTAGTTTATTCATCATTGAGTCCACTATAGTCTTTTCATCCCTTTTGTCATGGAATAAATCTGAAAAATCACTCTTGGAATCACTTGAAATGTCTGTTCGAATAGCCTTTAGCTTTCAAAAACCTAAAACTCCCTCCATTTTATACTGTATGTATTCTCAAAATATCACCTAAAGATCTACTTCTTATCAGGAGAAATTGTATTCGAATGCCATTAAGTTCTGCCAATTATTGATGAATGAAAAAAATCAATTTAGAATGTGTTAAACGTGTTTCTAATGTGCAAAACATTCGAAAATCTAGTTAGACGCATCCAGCACATCTGTAACACTAGGGGAAAGTCTCTAATGAACGTGCTGAGTGCGTTCGTGATGGTCTAAAGGTTAACAAAAGATAACTTACTGAGGGCTTGAGGTAGCCTAGTGGTAGTATGTTGGTTTTCAGTACTGAGGGTTCTCAGATCAAATCCCAGCAAGGGCCATTAAATACATCCATGTCTAGGCCAGATATGGGCTTATTAAATCCATAGACTAAAAATTTACTCTATGAGGTCATGAGAGGGTGGGAGAAGGTACAGTACCTCTAGATATCACCCCTGGGGGTGATCAGTCAAAATGGAGGTGGTACCTGGCTCAATCGCACTCCCACCCTTGTGGTGCTATTATAAACTGGAGCTGCACCCCTCAACCTACTAGCCTTTATGGATCTGGTCTGGAATACTTCTCGCCAGGGAACATAAGCAATAACATAAATGTCTGATTATTTAAAAACTGAATAAATATTAATATTCATTGCTTATATAGTCCTTTTTTAATTTTATGAATCTAAAAATATTACATATATTTTAGATTTATAATATAATGCATCTTCACAAAAGGCTTCACGGGGCACAGAGTGTTGGCATGCCGCATGTTGTGTAGGCCTGCTGTATTGAACTTGTTGTGTCCTTTTGATTATTTAATTTTAATACTTATAACTGAAATGTAAAATGTAACAATTCTTTTATTTTTTTTATAGATGAGCGATGTAGATGCAGGCGGGGCCACTGTATTTCCCCAAATTGGAGTTACACTGCATCCTAAGAAGGTATTCTTTAAGCTAAAATCTAAAGTGAGATTAATTATTTTAGAAGATATTAGGATGTACCAAAGATACCCCATTGCGTTGTTCCAACCAGGAGGCCAATAGCAACATGAATATTTATATAACAACATACTTTACATTTTATTCCATTTAAAACCATTTTAATACTTTTCTCATTGTAATGGCCTTCAAATTGCTAAAATGATTAAAAATGGTTTCAAATTCTTTGTGGACCGAAAATTTAATAAATCATCATAGCTCTGTGAAAAATCTCCTTAATTTTCATTTAACAATACTAATCCAACTTCTCCACCCCTGATTATTCACTACTGCAGAAAAGGTTGGAATAATTTAGTCTTATAACATAAAGTTGAAAAACCATATGAAAATGCCAAAGTATGTGATGTTAGTAAATTTATTTTCTTTGTTTCATATTATATTCGATGTCCGGTGACGTAGTGGCTATAAGCGTCAAGCTGCCACACCACAGGTCCAGGGTTCAACCCTGTTACTGGGCAAGGTCGCCTCATGTCTTTCATTCCTTGAGTGGGTCGATAAAATGAGGACCAAGAATGCTGGGGAACTAACTCTGGGGGTCCCACATCAGGTTGACCACCTGACCAAGACATATGCTATATGGCACCCCAAGCCCACGGTCATGAAAGCAGAGATGGGCACCACAAGCCTTGGTCCACAGTGCTAAAAGGCAACTCAGACTGTAGTTTTTCATATTATATTCAGTTTTGTTTCTAAAAGATTAATATGTTGTTTTTCTTTCTTGAATAATTATTGCAGGGAACAGCTGCATTTTGGTATAATTTACATAGAAATGGTGAGGGAGATATGCTAACAAGGCATGCTGCTTGTCCAGTACTAGCAGGCTCAAAATGGGGTAATTATGCTATATTCATTTTAAATTTTATTAGGATCAGTCACTAGCAATCTCCATCAGTTTCTTTTTTTTTCTTCCTTTTGGTAAAGGGCAAAGAACTTGTTGATTTTGAAAGTGGGACAAGTCCATTTTTTTATGTTATTGCTAGGTATTGAATTTAAAAATATTTGTAAGCAGTCATAGACTTATTTTATATTTTTTTGAGGTCTTATTTTAGGTAAATTTAATATGCAGTAATGGTTATCCGTATTAGCTGAAAATAATCATGGTTTTGGCATGCACCAGTGGACTTGGCTCACTTTCAAAAGCACTGATTTGTTAAAAACGCTGATTTTCTTTGCATGTAATATAATTATAATAACAAAAAATTGAATATTTTATTTTATGTACTAATCTTTTTTCAATATTTCATTCATCTCTAGAAAAGTTACAATAAAACAAAAAATAAATTTAATTTTATAGCAAAAAAAAGAAAAATAATAAATACATAACAATAATAATAAATACAATAATAATGAATGTAATAATAATAATAACTAATTAATAATGTTGAAAATAAAAGTGTAACTAGTCATTATCTTTATAATTAATTTTTACTTACCGGTTTCACTGTCCAGTGTAACTACAAAGTTATAATTATCATCAATATCTATAATAATTTATTTTTTATAAAATTCTCTATAATTCTTCACTTTGCTTTCAAAAATACACGTTGAAAAATATTCAGAAATGATTTTACAACTTGCATAAGTGTGCGATTAAGTCAAATGGTAAATATTTGAATTATGATAAAACAATGTTTTACCATTGCTGCAACTGTTGTAGTAGAACTGCTCAGTTCTAATTAAGCTTGTTAATATTATGCAACATGAAAAATAATTAAACTCAAAGTGGACTTGCCTTACTATCAAAATCAACACATTTGAAATATTGTTAACCAAATAAATGACTAGTAACAAATTTATACTGGTATTAAAAGATATTTATTGTGAATGGATTAAAAACATAAATTTTAAATAACTTTCAGAAAAATTCCCACATTATCTTTTATGAGTAGGCCATTTTCCGAAAATTTTTGTGTTTAACTGATTGAAATTCTGTAAGAAAATATCCTTGACCTAATTTCAAAAAATAAATGGAGATTGTTAGTTTTGATCCTACACCACTCTTTTATTTTCGTATATTTTATTACTAAATATGTACTTAATTTAAGAGTGTTATAAAAACAAAGAACTGTCTTAAATAACTTAATATACCTTGTGATGACCCTACCTTGAGAACAACTAGAATCCCCTAAAGGAGTCATTCAAGCATTAAAACCGCATAAGAAACTGTCTTATAATGTCAATGACTCACGTTACTGATAAGTCTTCACTTAAAAATGTCAAATATGTACAAGAGTGAGAGCAGAATTTTTTAAACTATGAACCCTTGTTATAAACATATAATTTTAAATGTCTCTTTTCATGGTCTATATCAGGGTTTCTGACACTATGTTCTGCAGAACACTGGTATTCTGTGAAAACCTGGAATTGTTTTATATCCTGCAACAGCTACAAGAAATTCAAACATGTTTGACAGATTAATGCTCTAAAATGTCTAAAAAATTAAGTATTCATGTATAATTACGAAATACTAAATAAACAATTTTTTCTTTTCTCATTTTATAAAATTTTATTGATTACATGTTATTAATTGGCCTACAAAATAAACAAAAAGTTCCATTAAAATTTCAGGATTTACGAAGTGTTCCTTTGCAGGAAAAGTTTTGGAAACCTTGGTCTATATTATTTGAACTGTCGCATATATTGACTGATTTGTGAACATGTACAAATGTGAGATTGTATGTGTATGTATATGTGTATGCGTAGTCTGTCCAATAAATACGTGAACTGAGCATCTAGGGTGCCCGTAAATTGATGTTTGGCCATGTGAACTGGCTGTTCTGTTGGCGGGGGACCCACTGGGGCATCAGTAACTGCCAAATTGCCGAGGCGAGCATACAGCTTTTTTGTGACATCCTTTTCTCTCATTGATGATTGAGATTGATGAACACATGGTACAACTCAACATCAAATTTTTAGAGAACTTGGGAAAAACTCTCAGTAAATTCATTAAATATTGAGGGCTGTTTATGGAAATAACGCACTGAATAAAACAGCTCTTTTCAGGTGGGTCAAGCATTTCAGTGAAGGTCATAAAGACTGCAAGGATGATGCAAGGCCAGAACGACCGTCAACCTCATTGTGTTAATGTATTTTTTTTATATTCATGATGTTGTCCACCATGAATTTCTTCCTCAAGGACAAACAGTGAATGCTGCCTTCTACGTGGAGGTTCTCAAGTGCTTGAGGGATCGTGTGCATCAAGTGCAACCAAATTTGTGTAGTGGTGATGGATGGCTGCTGCATCATGGCAATACACCTGCACATTCAGCTGTGATTGTCCACAAGTTTCTGGCCTGTAATTCAATCACCATGCTAGATCACCCTCCCTACTCACCAGACTTAGCCCCTGTGATTTCTTTTTGTTCCTGAAATGTTAAATGTTCATGCGGGGTAGCACTGGGACAACTTGGAAACAATAAAATGAGAATCGACAAGGCAGCTGAAGAGCCTTACTTCTGAGGACTTCCAGGGATGTTTTCATCAATGGAAACAGAGATGGGACAAGTGCATTGCAACAAAAGAGAAGTATTTTGAAGGGGATAATATTGATGCACCCTAAATTTTGTAAAATAAAGGTTTTTTTACATCAGTTTGCGTATTTATTGGACAGCCTATGTATGTACTCAGCATACATATTTAATCCCTCTAGTACAAAATGTTATGGCTAGGGTGCTGGCATTTGGTTCAGATCCTGTGAGTTCGAGTCCCATGGATGTTTGTAGCCATTCAGAATCGACTTTAAACTGTAGGTTCCGGTCTAATGAGCCCTCGTGTAGCAAAAAGTTGACTGTAGCACTCCAAACCAAACCAAGCAAAATGTTATGCTGACATCTCACCTTTGGGATCCTATCCCATTTCAGATCTGTTATTAATGCACTTTCGCTAGAAACTTATGAAGGTGCAATTGCAAGAGCTAAATAATTTAACATTCAGTCCCATGATTAGACCTGGGTATCATAAGAATCCTCCTTCATAGTTGTAGCCTGGTGGTAGTGCATTGGGCTTCAGACTGGGGGTGCTTAATTTGAATCCATACAAATGCCATGCAATACCTTTATGTCTATGCCAGATAGGAGCAGGTTAAATCCATAGACCACAAAGTCAGTCGGTGGGGGAAGGTGCGAGCCCCGCAGATGTTGCCCCATGAGGGTGCTCAATCATAATTAAGATGTCACTAAGAGATCCATGTTGACTTATATGGTGCTACTAGATAATAAGAAGTCAATAATTAATGCCAATGTTTCAAGACCAGTGCCTCTGTGTTAGCAAAAAAAATTATCATTCAAATTTAATGTCAAAATTTGCATAAATATCTCATTATTCATTATTCCATTAAATATTTTTTATTTCAGTTTCAAACAAATGGCTTCATGAAAGAGGACAGGAATTTTTACGGCCATGTGGATTGCAACTTAATGATTAATTACAGCGGCTTATTTTTATACGGATTAAATGAACAAAAACTATTTTTAATCAAAATGTTACATCGTTACTTTTGTACACTCTGTTTTGCTTTATTTATTGCTTAAATTTTTTTTGCTTGTTTATGAATTTGTTGCTTTTCATGTTTTGAAGTTCGTTGTTAATATAATTTATTTTATTAATGTGCCAAACAGCTTTTGCTTTCCATAATTTAATTTAAGGTATTATTTTGTCACTTTTTGTATAAAAATATTTAATGGTCCATTTATAAATCATTCCTGCTTTTTAGATTTTGAATTAACTTGAACTTGTATTTAGGTATAATGTTTATAATGTTATGAGTAATTCTTCAACTATAGGGCATGTCATATCTTGGAAATATGGGGTAGCGTGGTCAAGGTTTATGCAGCTAAAATGGAATTTTTTGTTTAGAAAATAGACTTTTAGGTTTTATAATTTTGCTCTTCTGATTATCTGAAACAAGATTATCTGTCAGCATAAAAAAATAACAAAAAAAGTTATTAGAAAATGTCAACATGGCTTATTAAGAACTTTTTCTTGGAGACAAACTAAAAATCTAAGTAAGATGCACTATCATTTTAATTGATTAAACAATTAATTCTGCTCATATTTATTTAATACATTAATTGTAGTTTATTTTTCTGGTATAGATTTTTAAAAAATTATCTGTGTTTACATGCATGCCCATGCATGAATTAGGATTGATAATTAGGAAATTGGTCTATTACAAAATTTGGGGAGAGTACAGGAGTTTGGGCCAGGTCTGCCATCTTGGACTTTCTAGTGCTGATTTTACCATGTTTGGTATAATGGAAAATTATTCTCACCAACGCATTTGAGTGGTGTTTTAAAATGTTTTGAAAATCTGACTTTGTTTTAAACTTATTTTGAAAAGTAAGTACTAATAAAACCAGATTGTATATACAACAGCATGTGATATTGTTTACATTATCATATTTCTGAATGTAATTAAATTTAATAAAAATTTTGATAGAGAAGCTAACAAAAACATGGGAAAATGCAAAAAAAATCCAAGATGGCAGACCTGGGCCCAAGTCATGTACTCTCTCCTATAAGTTCTTTCAAAATTGTTAAATGTACTCAAATTTGGCCACTAATACCGTAAAATCTGTACAATAATACGCATGCTTGATTTTGTGCGAAATTTTCGGAAAAAATTAAAATTCGACTATAATACGCACCCATAACTTTTCAATATTTTATTTAAAAATTGCACAAATATTTATTTACATAAATAAAATTTGTGATAAAAGAAACGAAAACATCAATTTCAGTAGAAAAGAAACTTAAATTGTTAATTCAAAACAAACATTACTGTCAAATTATCAGTCTTAATCACTTTCACAGGAATACAGTTCATCTATTGTTGTTGTGTCCATGTCATAATTATTGTTGACATCGTAATATATATCGCCATCATCATCCTCACTTTATGATGCGAACTGTGATTTCCATTTGTTTAAAAGGAATACCTGCTTACTAAACGGGTGGATGAATCACGGAGTGCAGATACACATGCACTCGTGTTGCAACAATGTCGTACAGCTGCTGTGCGTTCATTTATCCAATGTTTAAAACTGTTTTTTTTTCTACGCGAGTATAATATGCACCCTCATTTTTGTGGACTAAAATGTGAAAAAAAAAGTGTGTATTATACTTGAGATTTTACAGTAATCCTTATCTCATCCTGTTTGATTTTTTTTCGTTTCTTTTACTTTAACTGGAAGTTTCTCTCCTTAGTACAGTAAAAATGGATGTCCAAAACATGTCCTGATATTGTATAATTAAAATAAATCAAATCCCTTTTTTTATTAGATTGCAAATGAGTTCTGACTGTAAATATGTTTCATTTCTTTCTCTCTTAACTGAAATTTTCCAAATTTGTTAGTAGTTTCTGCATCCTTTAAAAGAATCATGGAGTCTCCCAGACTGTATATAAAATCTTATCAAACCTCCCTATTATTTATTAAAATAAAGTTGTTTTATTTATTACTTTTTGGCAATTTTTGAAAAAGCAAACATAAAAATGAAAATCACCAATTATATGATGATTAAGTTAAATTCTATACGAAATTAAATGCAAAATACTTTGAGAAATCTGATAGAATCAAAATGGGTATCTTTCTTGGCTAAGGATGTTTTTAACATTTTGAATTCTCTCACAATGTATTATGAATTTTTTAAAATTAACATACCACTAGACAAGATTCAACGTAATAGTATTTTAATGGTAGAAAATAGTTTAATAGATTTTGGAAATCTCTGCTACCTCATTGTGGAAGCTTCAGACTTTTTAACAAATATAGGGCAAAATGAATCTAATTGGTGTTATCTCTGTCAAAGACAAGAGTACATAAAAAAAATTAAGGTCTGCACATATTCTTTTATTTTCTCATCCCTGATTTGTTTTCAAACTTAGTTCTAACCTCTGGAAAATTTATATCATTGCCCTGGGATAGTTTTTCAAATATTGGCCAAAATTTAATGCATAAAAAAAATTAATTATAAAAAGCAAGTTTACCATGATTAAAATAATGTATAACACAACTTGTAAGAATATTTAAATTAAATTGAGATTAGTGCCATGTTCTGTCTTTGTTTTTAAAGAGTATATCAGAATTATGATAGCTAGATAGACTGCATTTCTGATAAATTTATTTGATTTTAGCTGTGTAAAATACAAAAATACAGCCATCATAAATTTTCATGCACTATAGCTCTTTGAATGGAGGCCAGGCACTCCAAAACCCAACCAAAATTACTTCCTTGCTGAAGGGAACTAAATGTATATTTCAAGCAGTTAATTGCTGCAATGAGGTACAATATCTTGAGTGAAAATAATTTTGAATAAGCAAATCAACCCTTGTCTAAAATTATCAAAATAAAATGAAAACAAAATCTTATTAATTCCTGTCTATAATAGGGGGTTTTGTTCATAATTAGGGATACATAATTTTTGTGTTTTCAAAATAGATGCAAATAAGTGCGAAATTTGCCGATATGAGTGAATAAATGCAAAAATTATTTTTTTACTACTTTTCAGTGAAATCTTGGTGATGAATGGCTTTTTAAGTGAAATTAAGTAATATTAATAATTTATTAACATAATTGCTTATCTAAGACCATCCATTGTCTTTAACTGAAAGATCTCACTCTTGAAATTTGCTTATTACTTATTGCTAAAGACTTAAGGAAGTGAATGTGTAGACTACTACAATGTTAGCTTTTAACTAAGAATTTTGTTACTTACCTAACCAAGTAAGTAAAATTGTGATTTTTTTTTTAATAAATGCGAAATTTTTGAATTTATATAATTTTTTTTCAAATAAATGCGTTTTATTTATTTATTTATTTATTTTATTATTATTTTTTTTTAAATTTATATACCCCTATTCATAATGGAACATATTAATTAAGGATCCAAATTAGGATTAAAATTTGTTTGTTATTATTTTAAACATTTTGTAATCTAGACGTCACTGTCATTTTCGTGGTGTGACTTACGCTGTGTGAACTTGGTGTTATTCTTCGGTTTTCTAATAGCTGACAGCAGTTAGAATAATTTATAAGTTAACTGGTAGTTTACAGTAAACAAAGAGAGTAAGACTTGGGGAGACAAAATTATGTATGCCCCTCAAAGAAAAAAAAATGAATAAAAAAATAAAATAGTTTTTTAGTATGTTTATAATAGAAAGTCTTTTGAATGAAGTAATCAACTATTATTGAACTTCACCTTAATTTTAAAAAATCAATTATTATTATTGTCAAATTAATAAAGATTTTTAAAGAAATATAAATATGTACTAAATAGTTTGGAAGCACTCCCATTTAAAAGCAGAGTTTGCATTGTTTTTTTGGTTTTATTGTTATTGTCATTCACTATAAATGTTTTCAAAATACAAAAAATAAACTATCTACCTGTATATTGATCCCCCAAAGTATTAAATGCATTCTATCTAGTTAGAACAATGGTGCCCAACCGGTGGTCCACGGACCATAGGTGGTCTGCAAGAACCTCGGGAGTGGTCAGGCACCACATATAAAAATGCTGTCAAGTAAATGGGGAATTTGAAAGCAATGTTCATTGAACTAGATGGGCAGCAGTGTTGCCAACTTGGGGTTTTTCCCCCTAAATTTGGTGGTAAGTTAGATGAAAAGGGGTGTTTTTAGGGGTCACATTTATTTAGGGGTATTTTGTGGAGGGAACATTTTTTTATTTTCTACAATCGACACGTGTTTTTTTTTTTTATTAGATTATAAGTTCCATACATATGTCAAATGTAAGTAAACCTCCATTTCATTATGTAAGTGGGTATTTTCTATTTATTTCAATTTATCTCTCAAACAGAATGCCTATTTGGAACCAGAATTTCTTTTAGGAAGGTCTAGGATGATCTCAAGTTGGTGTTAGGGGGGGGGAACAGGGGGATTTCGAGGTGGCATTAGGGTGAGGTGCTTTATAGAGGTTGGCAACACAGATGGGCAGAATATATACCATGACTATTATTTTACTAACTCTTGGAATCACACAGACAATGAGGGGTTTAGGGTGTTGAGACATCTATGAGATGAAGGTGTCAGAACTGCTTAGAAAACACATGAGTAAACATTCAACACTATAAATATATTCATGGTGTTGAATTTAAAAAATTTTTAAAGTTTAATATAATTATTTTAATATTAGAATATGATATGTTAGAATGTGAGTATGTTAATCCATTATACCTTTTGCCTGTTGCCTTAGGGATATTCTATACCCCCATACCCCACAGAAGGTTTCCCCCCTCCCCCCAATTCAGTGTGTGTATGGGAGGGAGGGTCCACATATGGTTCAGTTTCTGGCTTAGTGGTCCACAGACTTCTACAGGTTGGGGACCACTGAGGTAGAATAAGCAACATTTAATTATTTCGTTATATTCTCGTAATTGTGCTATCCTGGTTTTGAATATAGTTACCTAAGTTAATTTTTTGTACTAACTACTGGAATCCATCTTCATTTTATAATGCACCTGGCAACATTTCTAAAATATGTGCACAGTGTAGGATTTTTAAAGAAATTGTGATGATTTTAATGAACTCAAAATTGATATCTTGAAAAAACATCAAAATGTGAGTTCTTGAAAACAGAAAATGGTTAATTTTAAATGCATTTTGAATAACCTCTGGTGGTATTAACATGTTCAGGATTTTGTAATTTTTGCCTTTTTTAATTCTTGAAATTATTCATAGTGACTCATACAGAAGTTTTTCCAAGGGCTTGAAATGGATGTAAACCAAAATCAAAACTTCCAGTTGAATGGGTTCATGTGGAATTTTTTATTTATTGATCCATATGAAACCATTATTTTGGGATGGACTGGATTTGGCTCCAAAAAATTTATCATTCCAGATATTTATCAAACCCGGAGCTGTTCATTGGCTCCCTCTAAGGAACTGTCCCAAGCTGGAACAAAAAATATCTCTCTCAAATTTTTCAGCTCTTTTTTTTCTTTGGCAAATTTTCATAGAAAATTAAGTTGTTCTGACAGGGCTAAAATTTTTTAAATTCGGAATTTTCAAGGAACTTTTATACAAATTTATTTTTATATATATATATATATATATAAATAAGGATTTTTTCGTTCTAAGCAATTTCAATCCAATTTTAAAAAAATGTATTCATATATAATTTATATATACACACACATATATAATATGTGTGTGTGTGTATATAAATATTAATTTATATATGAATACATTTTTTTCTAATTTTTTTAATTTTTTTTTAAATCAGAGTGAAATTTCTTGGAACTAAAAAATTTCATTCCAAACTGGATCCATTCAGAAGGAGCCGAAAAAATGTCTATCTTGGGATTCTATCTGCTTGGGAACTTTATCCTAAAAATAATTTTTTTTTGTTCCAGTTCAGATAGAAATGGTTTGACCCTTAATATTTCTAGTCTGCTCAGAGGGATTTAAATGAGAACAAAAAAGATACGTTCCTCAGACAGATATTTTCAAGCCCTGGTTTTTCCTAGGGTCTGTCTTGAAGAAAAAGTATAAAACAGGAAAACCTCATTTATATGACTCATTTTAAGTTATATTTTGGGGATTTTTGTGCTGCTTTTTTTCAAACATTACAAAATAATGAGTTGACTTAAGCTCGTAATATTTCATTAAATATATTCCATTCTGAAGTGAAAATACTCATGCGTTTTCTAAGCAGTTCTGACACCTTCATCTCATAGATGTCTCAACACCCTAAACCCCTCGTGATCTGTGTGATTCCAAGAGTTAGTAAAATAATTAATAAATGATGTGTATCTTTCTGCATACAAAATCTAATTTTTTCTCTCATTTAATAATTTCATTTTATTTTGAAAGTTTTAGGCAGAGAAATGTAAAATGCTTTCAAATACTTGCTAATAGCCATTGGACACATTTAAGTTATTTCTTGAATACCTCCAGGAAGTAGCTAAAGTATAACTAGGGAATAGAAAATCCATAAGATAGGCATTATAAATATTACTGTGCATTCAAAAGCAAATTCAGCTTTTCCTCAGGAGAAGAGTAAATGTATGTCTACAGTTAGCCAAGCCAAGCAAAGCTTTACGGGCATTTTCTTACTCAACCCCAGAGAAAGAAAATTGAAATTAAAAATAAATTTATACTTATTTATACTTATTTATAATTAATATCTCATAATTTTTCTATTCTGTGACTTATGCTATTTTTCCTAAAATATAACTACTTTTATTAGTGATAGATTAAGCATTTTAAAAGCCTTAGGTTCAACAAAATTTTAGAACTTCCCTTCGGGACTTTACATCTTCTAGGATTGGATTTTATAATTTTCTACCTGTAGGTAAATATTCAACTCTTCTTATACCATAGATAAAAGTTAATCAAAATTTTCTTGATAGCAGTTAAAATTTTTTTTTCAATAAACCCATAAACAAATGGTATCAATATTTATCTTACAATTAGTTTTAAAAATTAAATATATTTATTAGGTAAGTAAAAAATTTTAAAAAGCACTAGTTATGAATAAAATATGTATTTTAAACTTGGAGCACTTTTCTCTGCTTAAATTTGAAGATTACCAGTTATGTCCCCAGAATCTAACACTTTGGCAATAAAATTTTCTAAAAATATTTTAAAGTTAGTATATATGAACAACGAAACATGTTTTAACTTGCTTATCTTTTTTTTTTTTTTTAAGTGTTCTCAGAAGAGTTACTGATAGACATTGTAAAAAATTATGTATTAAAACAATTTCTTCAGATTGATTTCGAAAAGTCGATTGCTTCCCACAGTTAAGAAATAATCAGTTGACTTTTCAATTGATCATGATATTATAGTTTCAATTATACAAGTGGCAATCAGGACTTGGAGACCTTAAGCCTGCATTTATAGTACCTACATGGTAATCCGCAACTTGACTTCCACTCAAAAAAATCAACCCATGAATTAATAAGATGGTATTACATGCATTTACCTACTGCCTTCAGTTAAACTTCCTTTTATATTTCTGAATGATTTTACTTTGTAGAAGCATTTCATAAATATATTTTTAAGCAATGTATTACTAAGAAGTATAGAAACCCTACTCAAAATATTGTAGGTAAATGTTATTGAATTTAGGAAATTCTATACTAAAAAAATTTGAACAAATCTAGAAAGGGGTATAAGACATTACTTGAAACATTTCCATCTCTGTTATATGTATGTAATTGTTATTGTTTTTACAACTTCTTAATTTATTGCAACTTTTTTTTTTCATATTACCTTGTATTTTATTTGTGTGCTCATAATTTCCTACATTCCTCACATTATTGTCAGTTTTCCTTTACTAAATTGTTTAGCAATAAATTTTAGGGCACTTTCTCATCCTTTTAAGGCTGCTATGCGCTAACCTATTGGATTCGCTCACCTCAATGTTAACCTATGGAGAAAATGTTATCTACAATGACAGCTACATAAATGCCGATAACCAATAAAAATGGTATTTTCAAATAGCCCAAACTTTTCTGCACCTTGCAACATGATTCATTTCATAAATTTCATCCACCAAAGAAGTTTAGGAGTGTTTTAAACATACTCAACCAGATTTTTTCCTCGAGTAATTTAAATTTAAAAATATTATTTGCATTTTTTTTTTGTTAAAAGAAAAATGCCCTCAGGTATAAAATTTCTTTCTCTGTGACTCATTACAATTTAAAAAAAAAAATCTTTCCAACCAAGTTGGCCATCATTGGATATATTTTCTCCATAGGTTAACGTTGAGGTGAGTGAATCCAATAGGGTTAGTACACAGCAGCCTTAATGTTATTATAGTAGTATTTTGTTAATCTGTCACAAATCTGTAAAATTTAATACTTTCATAAAATATGACGTTATATAAACTATGGCATAGTTAATATGTTCTTAGCCACAAAATGGATTTTTTTTTCTTTTTTAACTTTCATTTGTAGATTTTTCATTATTTTTCTATTTCTTTTATCTTACGGTTAATAATTATGAATACAAATATAGGCTGAGGAATTTTATCTTGAGAAGTTACAAGGCAGTTAAAAATTATTTGGTCTTAAAATGAAAAAATTACTTGGGTAGGGGGCTGTAGAATATCCTTAGCAGATAAAATACACACAATCTTAATACTTCAAATGTAAATTTTAATAAATTTATTTTCATAGTATATTAAAATTAGCTAGTAACAAAGCCAAAAGTGATTGCAATAAATATAATCAAATTGCAATAATTATACGGAAATCTTTTTTTTTTTTCGTGTCTCCATATAAATTTAACCAATATTTTCAGACTAAACCCATATATAAAAGATAAAGATAGGTCCCTTACAAATATGTTTTTCTTAATGGGTACATTTTTACAAGCACTTCTGTTTTAAATCAGATATGAATAGAATTTTAACTCTTATGAGAAATATCTTGTAAAACTAGCAGATATGTTTAGACGCTCTTGATTTTTTATACCAAACAATTTGGCTACGATTGAGAAATTAGATTACTCCATTATCTTTTTGCTTCAAAAGTGAATTTCAAATTAATTAATCTGAGTAATCACACTCCATTGCTAACTGCTTTAATTTGATAACCTTACTACAAAATAAAGTGGCTTTGAAATCTACTAAAAGAAACAGAAGTGTTTGGATGTAACACATACACATTATAAATAAAAAATATCTTTTTGTGGAACACATTTTGAACCAAATTTAATTGAAAATAATGTGCAATCTTATCCTTACTCCTTATTTATTTTGCAAAGAATATAGCTGTCAGATACTTTTTGGGTTTTCCTTTCATTTTTTTATTTTCAAAAAAGCATACATGTTGGATGATATTGTAATTTATTTTATATTTAGAGAATTCAAGATATTAAACAAAACTGAGCTAATATGTTTAAAAACCTGAAAATGTGGTCAGTGTATATTCAGGTATTCTGTAGTATTTTCTCTCTAATTACCATGATCTAGTACAAAAAAAATTTTTAAACATTTACATTTTAAGTGTTATATTTATTGTAAAGCATTTTAACTACCATGATCGAGTACAAAGCAAATTTTAACGCATTTACATTTTAAATGTTTATGATTATTGTCAAGTATTTTTTGTACTCGTGTTATTTATCAAGTCAGGGTTGTGTCTGGCATATACATACAGATATGCGAAAAAAAATTACTGCTTATTTTTAAAAACTTTATTTTTGCAACTTCTAATTTTTATCTTCTTTTTATTTGATATTTTAATGATAAGCAATATTTCATGTTCTGAAAAGTTGCTGAATTTCTCTCATTTCCTATAAGTTATTTGTTATTGTCTCTTTCTTTGTAATTTTAGCATTTATTTTAGATATTGTATTTGAGCAAAATCTAAATAAAATTTTTAAAAAGTCTTCTCCTAGTCCATCATTAAATCAACATAACTCAAAAATAATGGTAACACCATTTTGATGCTTTGATCTAAGAATGTTTCTCACTAGCATAGCATAACTTCATAATTTCACTTTAAAATGATGCACCTGAATTACAAATGGTTCTGTCTCTCAGTTTTCTACGGGAAAAATTCTAGTTCTCAAATTCATTGATCCTTAAAGAAACTAAAAGAAATATACCTGCTGCATGTTTAATACTAGCAGGCATTTTTAAAATTCCAAATTAAGCTTGCAACTACTTTATGCAGACTAACTATTCACATACAGCTAAAGAAACTGCTTAAATTAAGGTTTAGGAGGTAAGCTATGCACCCAAGCCTGAAACAAAAAATAATTGGGCATAGGACTGGCTACAAACACCTAATTCATTCAATATGTTGTGAATCCCATGTTTTGATTTTGGTTCATTAATCACAATTTTGCATTGAAAATTATTTGTTTGGTTAAACTAATACCGAACTACAGTTTATTCACTGTGCACTGCAGAAATTACAAATGATCAACCATTTAATTACAATTTTTATTTCCTATTCATTTCCCATGCCACTATCTTAAATATTTTTGGACCTGAGAAATGCATTTCTCTATTGAATTAGAGGTGCAGCATAACATTCCCTAGCATCTTTGATGTTAACAGTGTAAAGGACACAGCAAAATTAACAAATATTCATCAAATCTAAAAATTCCTTTCTCTTTGAATTTTCAGTTCATCCAAAAGATGATTACAGCAGGATGTTACTGCTAATTCACTGGGTCGTCTAGAAGAAAATGTAAAACTGTAGATCTGAAAATGACTTTTTTAAGTCCAAACATTAGATTGAAAGAGTTACTCCTGCAATTAAATATGATAGTGATAATCAATTGTGAAATAATACAGGGTCATCGAAAAAGGTTAGGCACATTTCAAAAGCTCATAATTCTTAAAGAAATTGAGCAAATGCAATATTCTTTTCAAACAACTTGGCAAGTGTTGAAGATTTATAAATGTAACTGGTACGTAACCGTGATGTGGAATGTTGCACAAAAGCGATGCAAGGTGGAAGAGACCTTCGTTTGGCTTTCCGTCAGTACAATGTCGACCGTTCAAGGGAAAGCTCAATGTGTGTTGTGGTTAGCGGCATACAAATCTAGGGTTATGTCAAGAACATTGTTTACAGCTTAAAGGTACGGGACTTGACACATTTACGAGAGAGAATTGTCGATGCAATTGCCACAGTGACACCGGACATGCTCCGTAACACTTTGTTCGAAATTGATTATCGACTTGATATGTGCAGAGCAACCAACGGTGCTCATATTAAAACTCATTAAGGTAAAATTCTATTAAATTTTGTACATTACAACGAAAAAATTGTTTGTATTGTAATTATTTCATTAAATATGATTATATGAAATGTATCCAACCTTTTACGATGACCCTGTGTTAGCCACCCTTTCCTGTTACTATAACAATATAAGACTTGGATTAAGACAAATCAATCAGAATATTCTGGGGAAAACTTCTAACAGATGATGAAATAAAATTTGTTCAGATATTTTCACTTTTACAAGTCAAAAAAGGCCCATAACTCCTAATGAGACTGAAAAGGTTTGGAATATTTTTAAAAATTCTTAAGGGATTTAAAAGGGAAAAAAAAAAATTCAAGGATTTCTATACCATAAAAATTTTGTACAAATTTACATGTGATAGTTGAAGTTTTATCAGTGATATGAATCCTCTGCACAGTTTAAAAAAAAAGGGGGGAACATTCTGTATAACTGCTTTTTAAGGTTATAAATCAACTCTCTTTTAATTAAAAAACTTCATACAAGGTATTTCTATGGCAAATAGCACATTGTATAGTGCAAGAAACACACATTGTTCCTCTTTATTCCATCAGCTTTATAAAACAGCAAAATCTTGAAAAATAAAATATGTGGGCATATTAAATTCCAACGCTTTATATCAAGAAATGTTTTATTTTAAGAGCATATACATACAGTTGTTTCTCAAAGGTTTGATCTAAGAGATCACTCTTTTCAGAAACAATCCATCATTTAATGATAAGTTAGCACTGCTTACAAAGAGACAGTATCATTTAACATTTACTTTATAAATGATTTTATATTTGGGATTTCAGTCTCAAACCTTTAATATTTATCTTCCACCATAGAAAAGAGCAGCAATTATATCTTGCTATCATTAAGATATACTTCCAATTGATATATTTTGCCATTTACTAAAGAAAATATGTTTTACCATAATTGCTTTAAGAGGCAAAATACTTGAAAAAATGTTACATATTTCTAAGCAATGCTTAACTTATGTAAGAAATTCTAATGAGTCATCTATTTTATTAACACCCCCCTCCCAAAAAATAAAAAAGGTTTTAGTCAAAAATAAACTACATTCTACCAAGCCTACAGAAAAAATGTTACTATTTTAATATTCAACACGTGTATAAGATATTGATTGAAAACAAGGTGAATCAAAGGGTAAAGGTAGTTTTATTAGTGATAAAAAAAATGAATAAGTTGAAAAAGTCTTTTTGACAGTGTTACAAAATGAGGCAAGATTTCTTGAATCCTTTCTAAACCAAAATATCAATACAATCACTACCCTTGACTTAATTAGCATATTCCTGTGAATGTTTAGCTTTGTAAGACCATTTAACCTTGTCTCTCCCATATTCTCTTTTAACAATCGAAACTACCAACAATTTAGATATGCCTATTTCTACCAAAGTTACAATTGGTCATTTTGACCAGCTTGGTAGTTCCAGAGATAAAATTATTTTTTCTTGAGTACTAATATATGTAGAAGCAAGGAATGATAATAGCCTCTAAAGACCATGAGCATTTGGAAAAGAAAAACCTTTACTCCAAATATTCTCAATATTGTTAAACAGCTCATTCAAATGCCAATTACATCATATTTATGGAAATCAGCTACTTCAATAAAATATTAAGGTCAGCTTTAGATGATGATGTACCAGTATAAAACAGGAACACAAAATGGCTGAGAATATCTGTGTCTATAGTTGGAGATAAGTAGGAGGGGGGGGGGGGCAGAAAATACTGTCCACCCACTGCAGGGAAACTGGTCACGTTCGACATTCTCAGCATATATGAATCTCTTCCCTTTCATCACTCCTGTTGTTATAATTTGTGAATGCATAAATCAGCTGTTTCTTCACACTCTTCCATTATAAAAAAAAATAAATAATTATTATAATTGACTATACCAAAATTTTAGCAAGAAATTATCATTCTCTATTACGAGTTTTGGAAGAAAATCTCATCTGTGACAGATTTTTTTCAGGAAGACAGATTTTATTATAAGACTTCATTTACAATAAAACTTTTTTAAAGCAACATTTATCTTCCAGCAATGTGTGGTGGTTAACATGGATGGCAACCATCACATGGGCCCAGGTTCAAAGTCTGGCTAAGGCATGGATGTTCCTTTGTTGCCCATTATGGAAAGCAATGTTAAATGCACCTAGTGGGATCTCCCATAAGCAAAGTAGCTAAAGTAGTTCACAGTGTCTATGGACAAATGTACTTGTTCCCAATGCATTTGGCATTCAGCAGAGAAAACAACCACATACAAAAAAAAAGAAAAAAAATCCTACTATAGATTCAACTAAATTTTGCAACTTAAGTTTTGCAAAATATAATGAAAATACTTTTCCATAATTTATTTTAAAAAATTCCTTTAAAAAAATGACAGAGTTCCAACTTTTTAGGGTGGTTAAGAATTGTGCCACTCTTTGCCGCTTATAATATATACTTTCACCAAAATCTTATCATGTTTGCTACTTGGTAATTAACATCTGATTTATGCTGCATGGTATTTGTTATATGCCTTAAAACACACGAAAAATATCTAGAAGACACAAAAAAAATTATGCGCTTTTAAGGACCCTTAATTCTTGAATTTAAAGACTTAGATCATCATCAGCATAAATAAATGTAACATTCTAAATACCAAGTTGGTTACAGAGCCAAAGATTTCTGGTAATGGTAGAACTGAAACTAGATGGAAGCACACTCGTTTGGCTCTAAATTGGCCTGAGAAGCTACACAGGGAGCATTTACACTATTCATTTTCTTGCTTTCAGTTTTACTTCTTGCACTGAAACAATAAAATAGACTTTCATAAGCTAATAAAATTTCTATGTGTCAATATAACATTTTCTCTATAATTCAACTAGTCATTTTTATAACATATTCATTTTCCCCACAAGCTCAATAAATTGAAGATTAAAATAGAAGCATTTTTTAGGTTATATTCTATACATCAGCTAAGCAATGCTTTCACTCAATCAAAAGTTACGATTATTGTTCACTTCAGAAGTTTTTTAGATACAGGGAAATAAAAAGAATTGAGTATTTATTTATTATGGAGCTGAAGCTATATAGGCTTCACTACCTTAGTATTAGGTATAGTAAATCCAATCTTTGTGTAGTAAATCCAACTAAACATTTTAATCTTTTTCTTGTCATCAAATATGCGAATATATTTGAAATAATTTACCATTATATGTTTAAAAAATGTAAGTGAAGGAACATAATATTTACATGAAACTTGTGGAGGATGCTAAAACAAAAACACAGAGATTCTTAAAATCTAAAATAAAAATTGAAGTCAGCAACAAGTTTTAACTACTAAATATAGTCCTTCAGGCCGGGGATATTATGCACAATTGTTTTTATGTACAATTAACAAATGTGAAGATTATAACACCTTAAAATATAAGGGAAAAAAGTATTTTCGATCAATTTGTCAAATGTCAGTGTAAGCAGTGACATGAAAGTACATTCTCCTGACAGACAAACTCTTTCCAGTCACTATTAGCACAAACAAACTCTCAAAAATTCTGCTGTTTTTACCTATCTACACCCACTTTTCCATGATCAAAGCCAAAAGTCCTTCACATTTGTGAATGACCCATGCTAGCAATCATACCTTTCGCTTTTCGGCCTAAATAACTATATCAGTTAGTTTCAAAACTAGAAGCTTATTAAATTTTTGTAACAGATTTAAAGAAGTTGAGTGTTTTTGCTTTTACAGCAATGTATCAAGAATTTTCAGATGGATAAACATACACAGAAATGCAGTAATTGTAAGTAATGTGGTACATTCAGTACTAAAAAATATAACCCAGTGGCACAAGCTATAAATTTGTATTACAGATAAACACACACACACACACAGAAAAAAGACAAAGGAATATTTTACTCATCTGATTTGTGCATCATACTGGGACCATAAAAAACAAAATATGTGCATTTTTTTTATTAGAAAGTAATGATATATATAACAAAGTGCATTAAGCTGCAATTTAAATGTAGGTGTTTTCAGATATTAGAGTAATTTACAATCAGAAAATTATAAAATATACAAGCAAAAATATCCTAAATGAAATTAGAATACTGCGTAATTCAATAACTTACAAAAGAAGCTTATAAAACCAAGGATTTCCTGTTGATTGTCCCATTCAAAGTTGACAATATATTCGAAAATTTCAGTGAACAGATAGGTTTGATTACTCAGGCAACTGATAGAAAAGTAAACAGGAAATTTTGAGGTTTTGGCCAACCTCCGATTTCATATAAAATATTAAAAGTAAAAAACTTTTTACAATGGAAAAAAAAAAAATCACTTATTTTTTTCATCTCCATCCATTATAAGTTTAGATAAAATATACAAATATAATTTTATCTAAATTTACTTTATTGAATACAAACTGTTAACAATATTTTTAAATCTTATTTCAATAGCAGAAAAGACAATACAATGGAAAAGTTACCATTTTATTCCTTCCCCTAGCTATTTGAAATTGCTTCTCACAAGAAAACATTGCTGAACAAGTAATTTTACAAGGATTTAATAGAAGCGCAACTTGAAAATATTTTTATACACAAATAACTTTATGCTTATGCATACTTGTCACGACATCACAGTAACAGAAATAGAGTCAATCATCAATTGCTTTTTCTAGAGTGAGCAATAAAAGTAAATTAGTAACAGTCATTCTCGAGAGCTAAAGTTCATATTTAAATGAAATAATGCAAATTAATTACCATTGGTACGTTTAAGAGAATCTATATACTCTTGCTGAGATTCCGCAAGAACCTTTGCTAGAATTCCAGAGTCCTCCCAGTCACTCAAACCAAATACAGATGGTGGGAGCTGGTTCAAAAACGAAGCAGTCTCATCAAGTGCAAACCCATTGGCAATATTACTAGAAGATGATGATGAACATCCGCCAGAAGCACCACTTTCCTCTTTATTTTCATTGTAAATATTATATAATCCTTCTGTATATGTTGACGTTCCAGCAAGAGAAACATCAGGTGATTTTGATTCTTTTTCACTTGGATGACTCTCAGTAATTTTTGGACTTGACGATGCAGAATTTGAACAGCGCGATCTTGACAGAATTCTGTTGGACTGAGGAGACATACTTCCCGACAGACCATCAACCAGACTTGAACTGCTGGTGGCAGTAGCAGTCCTACCAACTTTTGTTCTTGACTTCATTTCATTATCCCTCAGCCATTCAAGATATGATTCACGCGCCACCTGCTCTTCTATTGCTTCATTGGTTGCTTCCCAATCAGTAGCTCTCAATTTATCTTCAAGCATAGCTTGCTCCAGCTGTAAATTTTCTGAAGCTCTAATTGCATCAGTAACTAAAGCCTTATTCATGATATCAGGTTTAAAGGAAGGCAGTCCTAAACCAACACCAATGGTTGCTTTATATGGATCAATAATAGAATTGTAATGAACATTTCTATGATAACTTAACCGTATAGGCTCATTATCAGTCTTCTGAGAACCATGGAATATATTTATTGGTTCAGAACTATAATGATATACTTCAATATGTCTATTGAACATTTCTGACATAGCTTGCATTTCAATATGATTGCCATGGATATGATCACAACGTTTTCTTTGTACATACTTATCAAAATCTTCAGTTACATACTGAGAATAATAATCAGAATTTTTTGCCATGTAATCCATACATAATTTTCTCACAGCTGTATGCATTTCTTGATCCCCATAAATCTGATCAGCAACAGCTCGAAACATACATGCACCGTCTTCACCCATCTTTTTGATTGAATAACCCTTCTTATGTAATTTCTCTTCAAATGATCTTTCTTTTTCAGTTAATTCTTCCTCTGTCATATTATCAAATGAACGATCATATTCATCACCACTATTATAACCAGAAGGATCTTCTTCTTGAAGTTCAGGTGTTTTTCCTTGACTATTATTATTCTGGCGCTCTTGAACAGTGCTTAGAGATACTTGAGACGGACCAGGAATCGGATAAGTTATTGACGAAGTTCCACTTCTATGAGAATGATTAGAATGAGTACGAGCTTTTCGCACACTGCGATGAGGGGATGTTTGATGTCGTCTTTTAGAATGGCTAGGTCCACAGTCACTGTTCACATACTCATCAAATCCAGAGCTAGAAGAATGAGCAGGTCTTTTTTCTTCTCTTGATGAATGCAAGGGCCAAGTAGGTGGTGAAGTACGACTTGTGAAATTAAACCTTTCTCTGCCTTCTTGCGCTTGATGACCAAGGTTTTCTCCAGCATAGGCATGATTAGTAGAATCAGCAGGCTTTTCACCTTCCGGCTTTTGTTGCGTAGTTTTCTTCTTTGGTAAAATAGTCATTATTGCTACTCTAAGATTCTATGCTTTTAATGCATACTTCAAGGTAAAATAAAACCAGTCAATTTTCAAGATAGGTACTTTTTTGTTTTGTCAAAGTTTTTCACAAAGGGAATCTGGAAAAAAATAATAAATAATTACAATTTAATGCATTTATTACACAGGTATTTAAATAAATGATAATAAATTAGTTACAAATAATGGCCTATTTATTGTTCAGCTTTGTTACTTCTAATATTCACACTTGAGCTTTACACTGAGTGCTTAATTTTATGAGAGAAAAAGAAAAACTCATAACAACAAGAATCAACATTGCAAATAGCCTTCTTACAAATTTACATTAAACCTTTTACATGAATTAGTGCTTTCACATCAACTTATTTTATATTAATTTTCATTACACCAGACTGTGTCACATAAAGATTTATATCTTATTAGTTTACCATAAAAATTCAATTTCTTAAAACGCATTGGATTGAAGAATTTTTGGTTATGGCTGAGTTCATAGCTAGAAAATCTCCACCATTTTATTTCCTTTAAATTCTGTTGGCTAAACATGTCTATCTGACTCTTGGGAATTCTAACACCCTAGTAATTGACCCTTAAAAGGACTCTAATGGATTTCACAAAGAGGAGTAATGACAATGAAATACCTTACTATTAATATCCTTCAGCTAAATAACTAGGCAAAGAACTTGAGCAATTAGAACTTATTTTATTACAACAAAAATTATTTTCAGTTATAAATGCTGAGACTATCCAAGCAGTATATATGACTTCTGTATTGTTATGATAAATTTAATACATTCCAAAATATAAAGCCATAAAACTAGTAAAATTAACTAATGCATCACTTGTAGATGTTCTGGCACACTGAATGATGATATTGATATTGCTCTTTTTGTTTGAACATAAGAAGTCATGTATTAAATAATCATGTTTAATAACTTGAAATACTACTAATAAAATTAAATAGAATATTTAATTTTTTCTATAGTGGGAAGCGCCAAATAACTTTAACAAAATTAAGAATGGGTAACATTTTGGGGGGATTTAAGATGGAGGAAAGTATGTTAAAAAATATAAGCTATAAATTTTTTTTAACATTTAAACCATGCCAAAAACTTTTTATCAAAAATTAAAATATCATAAGGACCTAAAAAATTATTGGCTTATTTTAGAGACTATGAAAACCTTGTTTAAACAAGAGAGAAGTAATCAATAAGTTTCTCATTATCATATGAAGCATAATACTATATTTATTAGAGACTGTGTGTCCTTGTCAACAGTTCTATAGATCCAGTTAGTTGGTTTGTTTTTAAACAGAACTATGATTTTAATTTATGGAGATCAAACCATAAATTATTTTGCACACTCAAAATCTCGCAAAATCAAATTTTTACTTTTATAAAACAGCTGGATTCACAGAAGAAAAAAAATTCACTCTTTTTTCCACTTTCATTTTTAAAATATTTAAAACTACTTCAATTTTGTCATCACTACTACATTTTATGATGACACAGAACTCAAAAAATTAGAAACACATAAAATTAAAGAAAAGAGAAGTAAGAACTGCCTTAAAATCATACATTAAACATACTATTAAACTGATGTAAAACCTTCCTCAACTATTCTATCATAAATAGTCCAGTTATCTCTAAGCTAGGGAAATTATAACACTGAAGTTTTAAAAAATCTCTTTAGTATCATGTAGTAATAGAGGATCTTGTACCGCTCTGAAAAATCAGCAACTAACCTTAAAATGAAAGCTATTTGAATCCATACCAATGGATACATAATATTAATTAATTAATAATTACAAGGCACAATTTTACATTTTATAAGCCTTTCTAATATGCAAAACTACCACCAAGATATTTCAAATATAATTTTTTATTATATAGTATTAGATGAAGAGAGAAAAGAACTGTTTTTATGAAAATATCTTTCATTCAAAACTATTTATGACTGCCATATGATAATTTCAGCAAGGAAAAGACAGAGTACATTAATAATAAGTAAGAAATCCTTACTCTAATACCAGAGAAGCTTCAGATGCAAATTCAGAAACAAACAGTATGGTGATGCCCTCAATAGAATCTTTGATAAGAGGGAGATATGGATATTAAGAGCTTTCTTTAAGGCCAATAGATGCTATTTTGCCCTGGTCATTCATCTATATAATAATTTTACATTATTAAAAAGGACTATAAGGATGCCTGTTTCATTATACTTAAGGTATTATTGTAAAGATCCATCTGAATATGAAATTAATTTAGTTTACTGAAGATCCCTCTGAGTACGAATTGAATAAATCCAGTTTACTGATTTCATGTTAGTTTTTGGTTTTGATATCTTCATACTGTTTTTTTTTCTTAGAAAAAGATCAAAAGAAAAGCATTTTTTTGTGGTGATTTAATAGAAAAGAGTGGTATTTACATAATGGTTATAGAAGGTGTTCCCAGCTTTTCTTGATTAAACTTCTTTCATTTAACTTTGCAAGTTTTTTCCCTATGATTTGACCTAATAAATACAGCTACTCTGTTTACATAAAACAATTCTAATAATTTTTTTTTATATTACACTAAATTAGTAAAGAATCACAGCAGGTCACATAAATTAAATATAAACTGTCACATACATAATATTTTAAATCTACTTAACTAATAACTAGATACATAACTTGATGCATCTGTTTACATTTGATCATACAATGGATACGATGATAAATGCAAAAGATTTTTTTTGTTTGACTATTGTATTTTAAATCATACAGTAATGCTATTTTTAAAAACCCAGACAGATTTATAATAATTTCAGATTTTTTTGTATCATTATCTAACTAACCCATTTAAACAAGTTTTAAGAGCATATATATAGCAAAAATTTTTAAAGACATAGGAGTGGGAACAAGTGGACAACCTGATGCCTCGTCTACACATGTACAAGGGCACAAGTTCAGTCCATGTGGCACACACATAAAAGAAAATGATTAACGGTCAGGAAAATTGACTAATCTATTAAAATACTCAAAACAATATTTTGTGGCTAAATTATTATTCCTAAAGTTTTTCATATGATTTATTTCTGAAATGGAAAACAATAGTTAAAATAATTTGTAAAACACAGCGGAAGCAAAAAGTATTTGCATATAAAATTCTATCTTACAAGTATATCTTGTTGAAATAAGTAAATATTTAAGATCATGTTTTATTATAATTGTCATCTGTAGTAAATTAAGTAAGCTATGGGGGTGGAGGAATCTAAAAAAACTGAAAATTCACAGAGTTAACCACTAAAAAAATTAAATTTTATTATGTGTAAAAAATTGCACACTTATGATTGGTTTTGAAAAATGCTAATTAATTGATTCTCACAAATTAGAAATCTAGATGTCTCAGTCAAATGACTTCAATAAAGCTATACAAGTAATGAGAATGTATGGTCTTTGAAATTTTTCTAATATAACAGAATATCTCCTGAAGTAAGTGCACTATCTGATTCTCTGCAGGAACACATTTTTACTACAAGGTAAAAGGTATGCCATTAGCAAAAAAGAAGGAAAAGGCTCTCTACTGTTAGATATCTAATTACCGGGTATGAAGCCAGTGGTACTACAACCAATACAGCCCATTCTGATCATTCAAAAAAAGTTCTCTGACTCAACAAGTTCATTGAAGGCTTGTTGAACAAGTATAAAAAACTCCAATGTATGAGTGCACAAACATATGCTGAAACCATTGCTGAATCAATAGCTAAAAGTGTTTGTGCTTCCAACATTTGAAATGTTTTTAAAAGATGCTGATTATCACAGCTAAGCACTGAAAAAAAGCCATATATTAGTGAAGATAACAGGCAGAGGCACTAGCTCTTAACAAAACCATAAACTAAAAAAAATTCCACTTGATCTTTTAAAAAAATGTATTATTTACTGATGAGAGCAAATTCAACACTTTCCACTCACATGGTCATAAAATATGGAATCGCTCTACACTGAGTAGCACAAAAGAACATTTCACATACAGTTAAAGTTGATGGAGGCTATGTTATGTTATGGGGGTGCATGTTATATTCTGGGACTGGTAATTTACTCTTTATAAAAGGATATATGAATACAAGGCAGATTACTGACATTCTGTAACACAATTTACTACCAAGAGCTCAAGGCACATTTAGGAATAAAAGTTTTAAAGCATTGCATTACTAGCATAATTAAGCTAGTGTAATCAAAAGTAGATCAGTAATCAAAAGTGGATGGGTGAAAATAAGTAATGAAACTGCTCAAAATCTAGTTTCTTCAATGAAGAAAAAACTAAAAACTATTATCGTTGCCAATGGATTATACACTAAACATGAATAATTTGTGTAAGCAACTGAAAACAAGTGTGCAAATACTTTTTGTTCTCCTAAATTATAATTATTTCTTCAACAAATAGATTTTCAAAGATAAAAAAAACTCATGTTAAATGTGTCTTACATTTTATTTCCTTGAAAACGCATCAAAAATTCACTATGTGCAAATACTTTTTGCACCCTCTGTAATATGTTTTCCCCTCACAAAAGGCTTAAAAAGTAAGATTCCTTATAGATAATTTAATAAATAACTATACACATTATAAAATAATGTAATAAACACCTCTTTCAGTTGAAATTAAATACAGAAGAAATTTTGGGATACAAGTGAAAAACAATTTTTGCACTGTGCAATTAAGAGTATGTTAGTATGTATAATATTCAAGTCTAAAAAGCTTAAATTAATTTTATAAAAGCATTGCCTCTCAAATGCATGAAATACTCAATCCTTAATTTGACACTCTAAAAAATGGGATTGCAAAACTTAGAAGGTTGCAAAGGGCAGAAAAATTAATGCCCACAATTTTACACTGTTCTAATACAGTGAAGTCAGTCACCCCTCCCCCAACAAAACACAACAAGAATATATTGACTTGATTAATAATGTATATTTTCTCTATATAAAGCTATAGAGATAGTAATACTTTTAAAATATGACAAAATTAGATAAAACTGAACTTTTCTGCATATTTCTTCAATTTTTTTTTATATGTTTCATCCTTAGGGAAATTATTTACATTTGAAACACAGTACACCTCACTTTTTCCATTTCAATTTTAAACTATTCAATTTTTCTTAATTTTTTTTCAATAAAAATTATACATGCATGGAAAATTTCTTTCTCTATATGGCAGGTACAATTTTTATGAAAAAATCTTTAACTGTAAACTAGCAACCTGCAAGATACTTTTCTCCATAGGTTAACAGTGGACTCAGCAAATCCAATAGCAGAAACTGAGCACCTAAGTGAAAGTTTGGTATAGATATGCTTTAAAATTGTCCTTACTAAAAAAGAAAATACTAACCAAATTTTTAGCATGTAGAATAGAGTAAAAATGAAACTAATTAAAACTTCCCTGTTTATAAACATGGAAAATAAGAGTGAATTTTAAATTTTTTTTCTATGCAAATTAATATCAAAATGGCTTCTACATTTATCATCAAATTTTATTTATGGTACCACACAGTTAATAAACGTGCATTTATCTACAAATCTGGAGTTAATAACACAGCATTGTGAAGACACGATTACTTGGCATAAATTCAACAAACACTTTATTCTGTTAATGAGATGCTCCCTAGGAATATTTGGATTAATGATAAGTCGTGGCCAGGTTGAGTTCCATATATATAAAGCTGATATCCAAGAAAATATGCTTGAAAGAGTGGAAAATAGTGGTTTTTGCATTAAATCATTCAAAGGCATGTTCAAGCAGCTACCTGAGAAAATAACAGAAAGTGAATTTAAGCCCTCGGACTGGGATAAAACTCTAATGAATATGATAAATGAAACTACAGATGCAGGTGAATCAAGATTATGTTACACATAAAGAAAAGCATGAGAAGACAGTGAAAATGAATATCATAACTACAAAAATCCTACATGAAGCACTTCAATATACTGAATGACAGACAGCAATAATCACTAATGCACTCTTTTTTAAAGGATGACAAGACAACAAAGGCAACATTAAGCAATTTCAAATTGTGCAGAGGAAAAATTACTTCAGATTTTGTCTAGTTATAATGCTTATGTACACCACTTATCAAAATAAAAGTTCTTTTTTTCTTTTTCCCTTCAATGAACATATAATATCACTTTTTTTTTTTCACATTAAAAAGAAACTAGTTTTGAGACCTGTGGTTTAAGCCAATTTTTAGTCAACCAGAAGTACAATGATTGGTTTTTTTTTTAACTACAATGTAATCCTAAATCCTACATGTACTTCAGATAATATAAATAATGTTTTGGTGAAACAGCTATTAACACCACATTCAGAGCATGGATTTTAAGGCAGAAATATAATTGAAATAGATATTTTTCTCATTTGTTGGGGCTAAGGTTCAATTAAATTTTTTTAAAGAATTTAATAAACTAAACCCAAAATTTTGACCATGAAACCTTAGTTTTTACAGCAAATATCTCGGTATCTTTACCAAACTTCTCTCTTTTTATGAATGGTCAATTTCTTCTTTAAGCTGGTTCATAGTTACTAAAATCAGAAAATTAAGAATTTGATGATAGCACCAAAGAGTTGCACAGATTTTAATATCATCTAACAACTGCAAAATTTCTCCAAAGTCAATTAACATTAGCATTTGAATACAGGAATCAAACTTTACTAATGTTCAAAAATAAACAATTTATGGTTATAAACAATATCTGATAAAGTGAAATTATATATTCCACTTGGATTTTTATTCTTTTCTTTTCAAATAATATCTGTCAGTGCATGCTGATATTTTCCCCAACTTTAATAAAGCTCAGGACTTCTATATTCAGTTTTATTTCTTAATTAAAAATAAATAGATAAATAAATAAAGAAAATGTTATTTGAGAAACTTGTTTATAACAAACAGCATTTGCCTTTCTGCAACAGTTTTTTCAAGGCAAAAATTAAATGAAGATCAGAAAGTTATGACACAGTATGAAGAAAGAATTGATTCAAATTCAGAATTTGAAATTAAGTTCAAGGACAAACTCAGTCACACATCCAACATAAATAAACACAGTCTGTAAATCAGACAGATTAACCACACACAATCATAGGCAAATTATTTTTTAATGGGGGTTGAGCAATAAAATTCGAAATAAAAAAATTTTATTAAACGAAAATTACGTGTCTCTTACACAAAAAAAATAAATAAATAAAAATAATAATAATTATGACATTTAAAAAAATAATCTGATAAACTGGAATTCGCGGTAATGTAGGCTTAACAAAGCACTTTTAAGCAGATATAGAAAAGTTCATTGGTAAAAATCATGAAACAAGATATTTCAATATCATCAAACATATACTCTTAAAGGCGTCCGGATTGTGTTTATTTACGTATTGAACTTCCACAGTTTAACTATGACCAACGACCAAAACTGATATATTTTCGATCGAACGCAAAATTTCGAAGTACTATTTTGTATAGGATTCCCTCCATGAGCAAAGAATTATTCTCCTTTTCTCGTAAAATAAACAATCACATACAATAGACTGAACTACAGACATTCCAGAAACTACCGTACATTACAACACTCTCGTTTCTCAACACACTAATCTGCTTTACTTAGAGAAAATGAATTCAGGATGGTAATTTTCTACTAATAATTAACTTTAATAATTAACTATATTGATCTGTTAGAAAATAACATGACATATTAATCAAAATCAACGTTGGCGAGGTCATTCAGACATGGCGGTAGCATAAATAAGACGATACTTTATCTCTTTCAGATGTTAAATACACTTCATTAAATTTATTTGATAAAAATATTTTCTGAAACATTACACAAATAATATTTATTATATAGATTAAAGGTCAAAATTAAATTGGTAAATAATAATTATGTCACAATGTAACTATCACTGTATTATATGAACGATTACAACATACGCAATATTACCTCATTCTTTCCCGATTTCATTCCAAGCAGTAAAACACAAACAAATGAAATAATATAAAATGATAACTATGCGTATGTTAACAAAAAGTTTTCAAGTCACTATTCTAAACAGGTAACACCTTTCTGCCTGTTTTCTGTACAACAATTACAGTGTTGTATTCACTTCACTTGATAAAAATCACTATTCAGTTAGATCAATCCCTTTAAATACTAAGACATATAAATATTTTTTTTTCAAATACTAGCTACAAAAGCATTCCCGAAACAAAAAAAACTCTGTTAAAATAAAAGTCACAAATTAAACATTCCACACGCACAGATAGTGCTTTAGACGCATTATTGTGTACAAAATACGAATTACCATCAAAATAGAGTGACTATTACACTTTAATCGTAAAACTACGAGAGTGACATCTATCTTGATCAGGAAATAATATTTTGCAACAACTTCCGTTTTACTTATAAAAAAAAAAACATTGATGCTTTCTACTGTTACTATTATCTTCAATTATTCATCTACGTTTTTATTTTTTATGTGATTTAAATTATTTTATGGGATTTAAACAAACAAGTTGGAGAGTCTGTAATTGCACTAAATTGTCATAACACAACCAAAAGTAAATGTTTTGTGGTAAAAGAACTTCAACTATTGATAATAATATTGAAGTCCTGAAAGTGTTTGAGAATTTTTGAGACACGACTTGTATCGGCCCCAGCGACTTTATCAGAAACATCTATATAGTGTATAGCGACCATTTTCGACAGAGGAGAGAAGAAAAAATTCGCCAAGTGTAGTGACTGGTGACAGGCAGAGAGCACTAATATGGATTTCAGTTCAATGAGATGTTTCTGAAGTGGATATGGTATTTATGATTATGGATTTTAAAAAATTGAATGTTTTGGAAAGACATCGCCGTCAGTACCAGGTTGAAGAGGCTAGAGGATCAGTGCCATAGTACCAGACTAAGGGCCTGTTCACATAGGAGTCCATTACGTTGCGTTAAGGGGATGGTGGACCTTTCAAAACGATTTTTGAAATTTTTACCACAGAGATATGAAATTTTGTATATATATTCATTAAAGTATAACAATATTAAACACCTTATAAAATTTTATAAATATTTAAAAAAATATATTTTATAATTAAAAAATTTAAATTAAATTACCCTTCTTTAAAATGCTCCTTGCGACTCAATTTTAAACTTTTCCCCTTAATTTTGCATTTATATTGCTTATAAATACTTTCTGATCAAAGTTATGTATTTTTTTGTACTTTCGTTGAATAGTTAATTTTTAGAAAATATTTTTATGCTTGTACTCTGAATTTTCACGAAATTTTTGTACTTTTCTACACTAAAGTTAAACTTTTATAACCTAAATGACCTCGAATCCTAAAATGGATACATAACTTTATTTTGATGTATTACAGGAATCTTTATTATAAATTTCATAAAATTTCGTCAAAAATTATGACGCGAGGAGCATTTTAAAGACTTGCAAATCTGGAAATTTCTCATTTTGAGAAAAAGTCATTTAAAAGATAATTTTTTATCTACCTTTAATACTTAATACTCTAAAGCCACCAATTTTTCATTTTTCTTTTCACTACACATTTTAAATGCATTTCATTCCAAGATTTACATATTTTTAAAATATTTATACACACCCAAAAAAAATTCCAATTTTTGCTCGATTTTTGGTAATTTGAAAGTCCACCATCCCCTTAAGGAAAAGATGACGTTGAGACGAAAATAAACCAATCATAGGCGTTAAAAATTTCATTGCTAATCGTTTGGAGGCCTATCATTGGTTTATTTTCGTCTTAACGTCATCTTTTCCTTAACGCAACGCAACAGACTCCTATGTGAACAGGCCCTTAGATCCCTGCAAAATTTTAGGGATCAAGGGGGAAATTTCAGAAGTGTCTAACTCTGGTTGTAATGGATCGATTTTAAAATAATTGGATGTTTTCGAAAGAAAATATCGCCCTGAGTACCAGGTTGTGGCGGATAGAGGATCTGTCCCATACATTTGAACTGGACTTAGGTGAGGGAAAAAATTTTAGTATGGGGCTCTATGGCGAAAATTTCGGTAGTGTCTAAGGGCCTGTTCACATAGGAGTCATATTTTGGAGCGTTAACGGCAAGATGACGTTGAGACGAAAATAAACCAATCATAGGCGTTAAAAATTTCGTTGCTAATGGTTTGGAGGTTTGTCATTGGTTAAATATATTTCAATACTTTAACGCTCCGCTACCGGATTCCTATGTGAACAGGCCCTAACTTCTGCTGTAATGAATCGATTTTAAAATAATTGGATGTTTTCGAAACAAAACATTGCCTTGAGTATCAGGTTGTAGTGGTTAAAAGATCTGTGCTGAACTTTTGAAATGGACTTAGGTCCGGGCAAAAATTTTAGTATGGGGTCTTGGCGGAAATTTCAGGAGTGTCTAACTTTGGTTCTCATGAATCGATTTTTTTTTTTTAAATTGGATGTCTTAGAAAGAAGATATCGCCCTGAGTACCAGGTTGTAGCGGCGAAAAGATCAGTGCCGGACTTTTGAACTGGACTTAGGTTCGGGCAAAAAGTTTAGTTCGGGTGTCTTGACGGAAATTTCAGTAGTGTCTAACTCTGTTTCTAATGAATCGATTAAAAAACTGGATGTTTTGGAAAGAAGATATCGCCGTCAATTCTACGTTGAAGCGGCTATAGGATCCATAGAGCCGGACTTAGGTCCGGGTAAAATTATAGTATGGGGAGTAAATGCTGGAAATTTCGGGAGCGTCTAACTCCGGTTGTAATGAATCGATTTTTAAAAAAATGAATGTGTTGGAAACAAGACATCGCATTGAGATTAAGTTGAAGCTGCTAGATGGCAGGGGCGGTTCCAGTTCAGAGTTTTTTTTTTGGGGGGGGGGCAACGTCGGTTTTTAGGATTATATATATATATATATATATATATATATATATATATATATATATATACATATAAAAGAAATAAACATCGTCTCATTTTAAATTTAAGCTCATTTAGTATTAGGTATACGATGATATAATTTTAGGCTATGGAAAAAAATACTCCGGGCATTTTTTTTTTGGGGGGGGGCAATTTCCCTATTCCCCCCAGACCCTTGGAGCCGCCAATGCTAGATCGTCGCTTCCATAGAGCCGAACTTAGGTCTGGACAAAATTTTAGTATGGAGTCAATGGCAGAAATTTCGAGAGCATCTATCTCCGGTTGTAATGAATGAATTTTTTTTAAAAAAGAATGTTTTAGAAAGAAGACATCGCCATCAGTACCAGGTTGAAGCGGCTAGAGAATCGGTGTTATAGAACTGGAGTTAGGTTCGGGCAAAATTTTAGTATGGGGGTCAAGGGGAGAAATTTCGTGAGTGTCTAACTCCATTTCTATTGAAACGATTTTAAAAAAACTGGATGTTTTGGAAAGAAGACATCTCCCTTATTACGAGTTTGAAGCGGCTAGAGAATCTGTGCATAGAACCGGACTTGGGTCTGGGTAAAATTTTAGTATCGGGGTAAATGGCGGAAATTTCGGGAGTTTCTAACTCCGGTTGTAATGAATCGATTTTAAAAGAAAATGAATGTGTTGGAAAGATGACATTGCCTTGAGATCCAGGTTGAAGCGTCTAGAGGATGATACCATAGAACCGGCGTTAGGTTCGGGCAAAATTTTAGTATGAGGGTCAATGAAGGAAATTTCGTGAATGTCTAACTCCAGTTCTAATGAAACGATTTAAAAAACTGGATGTTTTGGATAAAAGACATCACCCTTATTACGAATTTATAGCGGCTAGGGGATCGATGCCTTAGAACCGGACTTTCGTCCGGTCAAAAATTTTAGTATGGGTACAATGGCGGAAATTTCGGGAGAGTATAACTCCGGTTCTAATGAACCGATTTTATTAAAACTTTAAATTTTTCAAAGTACTGATCCCGAATAGAATAGAAAACCAAGTTGCTACAGGATTGGTGCCTTAGAACCGGAGTTATGGTCGGACTGCAAGAATCGACAGATCTCAGGGTTTCCAGCACTTTGCTGAATTCAAAATTTCGGGAGTGTCTAACTCTGGTTCTAATGAACCGATTTTAAGAATCTTGATGTTTTGGAAAGAAGACATCCCCTTATTACTCGTTTGAAATGGCTAGAGGATCGGTGCCCTATAACTGGACTTAGGTCTGATTAAAAATTTTAGTCTGGAGGTTTATTTCGGAAGTTTCGGGAATGTGTAATACCGGTGTATCCGATGCAATTCGATTCATGTCTGTAGCCGTATTGCTATAAGTTACTTCTGCAAAATCTTAGTGAAATAATTTGAATTGGGATGATGAACTTGAGGATGAATTACTAGAGATATTCAGAAAATGGGAACAGAATTAACATTTTTTAAAGACTTCTCTCTTCCATGAAGAATATTTGTAGGAAAAATGTATACTGCTAGTATATACATTTTCCCAGATGCTGTAGCACAGGACTATGCATGCTGCATAGTTTTACGTTGCGAAGACCATTCTGGAGTGTCAGTGTAGTTGATTTCAGTCAAAAGAAGAATTGCACCGATGCAAAAAAACTTCTATTCCTAGATTAGAGCTTTTGGGAATTGCTATTGGAGTACGGCTCTCAGCATCTACATTACAAGCTTTACAGTTACCCTTAAAGACTTTCTGTTGGACTGATTCTATGGTAGAGTTGGCCTGGTTAACGAAAATGGAACCATGGAATACATTTGTTGGAAATAGAGGGAAAGAGATAAGAAAATTATCAAATATAAATGACTGGAGTCATGTGCCTGGCGAAAACAACCCAGCTGATTTGCCCTCTCGTATCTCCAGTTCGTCGGATCTCCTTCGAAAGCGATGGTGGTAGCGGCCAAAATGGTTAAAATCCTGAGTCATTTTGGCCCAAATCTTCTATAATTTGTCCAGAAGAAGCTTTGTTGGTGAATAGGGTATCAGATATCGGTGGTTCACGAGTTTCAAATTTTATAGCTATTTCAACAACATGAGGAAACCATTCTTACAAGGATGGACACTTATATAAATGAAAACAATTTACTGTTAAATAACACAAGAAATCTAGCACAACATAAATTAGGAAGCAACCAACTAAAGTCCAGCCTCAAAATCTGTCGAATTGCTGATCTGACCTTCTTCGTATATGGGCTTCGATATCCCTGGCGAAAGAGTGGCGCCTCCTAGATTTCACTAGGAGAAGTAGTATTTTTAACAGTTGGAAAAACGAAAAACAGTTATCAGTCGAACGGATCTTCAGAGAAATGAGCAAATCAGTGGTAGGTACTTGAATTTTTATCAATACTCAAATATTTTGCGCGGATGTTAAGATTTTGTAAAAATGCTAAAGGAGGCAAATCAGTTGAAACATTGCACGGGCTCTTACTGGTGAAGAAATAGAACAAGCTGAAATCTCTTTAATATAAATTATTCAAAGGGAATGGTCTATAGAATCCAGAGAAAAATATGACCAATCAATGCAATTTTTTGAAGAAAAGGGAATATTAAAGTTGAAGACTAAATTAATTCTAGATGGAGGCCATGGAAATTTTCAACATTCTAAAGTTCTACTAGACCATCGCAACTTATAACAGGGTTGTCTTTCTTATTGACACACAGGCAGCAATTTTAGCTCTTTGCGCCTATCACTTTGCCGACTCTGTTCGTCAGGCCAAGGCACGTTTACTAGCCAGTAACGTCTTGAACTCCGGCAGATTACATATCAATGGATTCCTAGACCCTGTGGTATACCGTGTAACGAGCGAACTGATTATCTGTCTAAAGAGGGTTGTAGGTTACCACAACTCGCGTACTCTTCTCCACAATCCCGAGCTTGTACTGAGATACACAAAAAATGCAGGGAGGCAGTTGTCAATATACATAAACAGATCGCCGCGAGTAGGACTTGGAGTGAATTGCTGTCTTGCCATATCCCTCGGGACCCAACAGGGCTGTCTTTCTTATTGACACACAGGCAACAATTTTAGCTCTTTGCGCCTATCACTTTGCCGACTCTGTTCGTCAGGCCAAGGCACGTTTACTAGCCAGTAACGTCTTGAACTCCGGCAGATTACATATCAATGGATTCCTAGACCCTGTGGTATACCGTGTAACGAGCGAACAGATTATCTGCCTAAAGAGGGTTGTAGGTTACCACAACTCGCGTACTCTTCTCCACAATCCCGAGCTTGTACTGAGATACACAAAAAATGCAGGGAGGCAGTTGTCAATATACATAAACAGATCGCCGCGAGTAGGACTTGGAGTGAATTGCTGTCTTGCCATATCCCTCGGGACCCATCAAGAAACATTGCTGTTACAAATTTTAGAATAGGGACATTAATGACTTTTTACTTGGACACTTGCACCACATATGCGTTGTATCTTTTCCTGACTGCCCCCTTTGTTCTGCATGGGAACTTATGGATTTTAATTGTCTTTTAACGTGTTCTTCTCCTCAAGACAAGCACTTTTCAGATGCATATTTTTATAGTAGAGCTCACCTGTACTGGGCTATCTGTGGGGAATTATGGTCACTAGACTTTCACCCGACGTAGAAAATATTTATTTATTTATTTATTTATCGAGTTAATAAATTATCTTTTGTTGCAGCTTATCATAAATGTGAAAATACGTTTTGTGTCCTAAAATTTGCATTTTCAACGGATCGTTCTACCAGATTTAATATGTCTAGATTTTTACAGCGTAATATGTAGTAGAACTTGATCTGAAATACAAGGTGCGATAATTAATAAACGAGACTGACGCTACTTTGAACACGTTCAAGCATGATCGACCATGGCGATGCGTGTTAGAGCAAGTAAGAACCAGTTAGAACAAGTTAGAACAAGTTAAGTTGCGCATGTGTGTAACATGAAGTAAAGGAAAAATTAAGTTTTGTTTTAAAATTGGGGAAAACTGCTATGGAAATTTACAACTTGATAAAGCAAGTATATGGTGAGGATGCACTATATCGTGTGAATTGTGACAGGGGACGAAACCTGGTGCTATCAATATGACCTTGAAACAAAACGACAGAGCATGGAATGGCGGTTCCCAACATGCCAGAAAAAACCCCCAGAAATTAAGGTTTGAAAAGTCAAGAACTAAAGTCTTGCTCATCACATTCCTTGACAGCATTGGTATTATCCATAAGGAGTTTGTTCCGCCTGAACAAACAGTCATCAGGGTGTACTACAAGGAGGTTTTGCAACGTCTGAGTAAGAGAATTAATCGAATAAGGCCACAATTTCATGAAGAAGGGAGTTGCTTCTTACTGAATGAATATGCCTGGCCACACACACCAGTGCTTGTCAAAGAATTCTTAACCAGTAAAGGAATTGTAGAGCTTTATCACCCTCCCTATTCCCCAGATATGTCTCCACAAGACTATTTCCTCTTCCAAAAGGTGAAAACAAGCCTGAAAGTACACAGATTTGAGAATAGAGAGGACATCAAAAAGAACGTGACAGCCGAATTTGAAAGGGTTAAAACAGAGCATATTTCAAAAACTTGTATGAACAACGCTGTAAGTGTGTAGCCTCAGTAGATACCTACTTGAAAATTATTAAACAATTTTGCGAGAAATGTATATTGTTAAATTGTTCCAGTCTCATTTATTAATTGTCGCCCCTTGTGTATTTACCCATTTATACAAGATATAAGAGAAAAAACGATGTAAAATACTTTTTGCGTCCACTGCCCTCATTAGCCACTGCCTTCTTCTAATTTCGTAAACTTTGTATCTGAAAAATGGCAACATTGAGCATCTGTTTCCCGTGTTTCGATGTAAACATTTTTGACAAAGCGCGCCAAAGTGTATCAAGCTCATCGGTGTATTTATTATTATTTTGTGAAAATTTGAATTTTCGAGTTTTTTAATGGCTCAATGCATTATAAATGGAATATCAGTCACCTTTCCATATGAACCTTATAATGTACAAAAAGATTACATGAGCAAAGTAATAGAATGCTTAAAAAAGGTAACAATTTATTTAAAAAGATGTTCATTCAGAATTTGAGGAATTTTCCTGTGTGATTGCATTAACGTGCAGTGATTTATTCAGGTTTAAATGGTTAGGAAATGCCCCGACTTATTAAATTTATGTGTACCTAGGACTCCTTATATTAAGTATTTAGGGTAGGACTGCAGTTTAGGGTGCTCCTTGTTTTTTTGTCGCCAATATTGCCCGGAATTTGGTCGCCAAGTGTGCGAGGTTTCTCACTCGTTCACCAATGTTGTTACTCCTGCAAATTTCTGACATTTAAGTCGTGATTATTTTGTGACGCATATATCACGATGGATGTTTATTACCGCAATCTTAAATGGCACGTTTGCACTATTGGCGCCAAAAAAACAAGGGGCACCCTGAAGAGCATTTTTACAAAATTCTACCAAGCTCTGAATGGAAAGCTCCTAATTTATCTCTTCTAATTTATTTCTCTTTTGCGTCTTCTAAATTATTGACTTCATACATTAACCCTACAAAGGCATTTGAAAAAAGTGTAAATATGTTTAATTATATAAAGGAATTTCAAATGAGTTTTCCATGATAATGCTGTTATTTGGCTGTGAAGTAGCAAAAACTTTAACACAAAACAAAATAATAACTTTTACTTTTTCAAAATTATTTTCTGATTATAGCTAAGAGCTTTCAAAACATGATTGTTTTGGTAATAAGATTTTTTGATAGGACTGCAGTTTAGGGTGCCCCTTGTTTTTTTGGTGCCAATTCATACATTGTGTTAAAGATTTATTTATACTGCTGTCTTTGGACAAAGCTAGTTCTGCCTAAAGTAAGTACCCATATTTTCAGTCTTCAGTTTCAGAATTTATTTGATAATTTAAAAAATTGTACTCCATACGTTATCAAATGTAAAAATTTTATGCAATGCAATTGTGTAAACAAATTTATATACTGTGTTTCTTACTATTTTAATACTTATAGTTTCTGCTTTTTATTGCATTTGTGGATGTTTACTGTCAAAATAACAAGGGGCAGCCCGAAGTGCATTTTTACTGCACTTGGGGATGCCCCCACAATTTGATTCTTTCTCTGTCTTAATAAACGCCAAATGTGCGAGTTTGCTCACACGTATGCCAATGTGGTTACTCCTGCAAATTTCTGACGTGTTTGTCATGTGATTATTTTGTGACGCATATATCATGATGGATGTTTATCGCTGCCAACTTAAATGGCATGTTGGCACTATTGGCACCAAAAAACAAGGGGCACCCTAAACTGCAGTCCTACCGTATTGGTAGAGAGTTCCATGATCTAAACATTGACTTTAAAATAAAGTATGAAATATAACATATTGCATAAGATTTTATTATATTCGAAACTTGTCCTGTGCAATTTCAGCTGGGTTGATTTATTTCATCCTCTTTCCAAAAATGGTGATAAATATTTTAATTTGGGACAAATATACATAAATAGAGAAGATGAATTCATTTTGCCATCCTTCAGAGAAGTCACCGTCCTAACTGATGGCAATTATGGTCAGCCAGTGAATAACTTTGGGTATAAAGTTATATCTTATCCTCTTAATAAAAAATGTTGCCTGTTGTTTCACAATTTATCTAATATGTCCTAATAGCAAGTGGACTGCAGAGAATGTAGTCACAAAATGAATGATGTCAGAAACAAAATAACCGTTCACAAATATTTGCATGAGCTTAGAGCGCTTTATTAACGGGATAAGGTATCATTTTGTGCAATTCAATATTTACTAAAATCTTGCCAAAACTGATAAATCAATACTTCAAAATTTCAAAAAGTGCAACCTTTCTATAGAAAGTTGTTAAAATATGCAGTACAGCATGTCACTGGCATTCTTGCTATCATATTAATTTATTTTTCTGCATCTAGGGTGTAAGTGGCATATTAGAAAGCCCTACGGGAACAGGCAAGACATTAAGTTTACTGTGTTCAACGCTGGCATGGTTGGAGAGCAGAAAAGCTCAGCAACAACTAGCTTTAATACAGCATTCTGTAAATCAAGGAGAAGGATCTGGTGTACTTAAGGATTTAAAAGTTTCATTAGATGATGTTAGTGGCTGTTGGGACTCCAATGGGGGACCAGTTTTAAGTAAGTAAAAATTTTTCTTTTGCAAGATGGATGTTCAAATGCGCAGTTAGTATCTGCTTACAAATATTTGTTATTGTGTTTGAAAAGTGAATTATGTTGAAATTTATTTACTGAAATTTTTCTGATATATGTTACTCATATAGCAAAACAATGACTGTAGTGCCGTCAATCAGCCAACCTGATATATTTTAATAGCAGTATGAATAAAGTAATTTGTACTCAAAATTATCAGAATATGCATAAGTATTTTTTCCCCCCAAGAATTTCATGACTAAATATTAAATTACTACACAAAATTTTTATTATTTTTTATTTTCAATACTGTAGGGTTTTTTTTTTGTTGAGATTTTATTAGTTTTTATTTTACTCCACCTTTTTATCCTTTAATTAACTTACTAAATTTTTTAGGCAGCAATAGACAATATTTGAATACTTGCATTTTTTTGTTTTTATAATGTGAATATCATAATTAATAGAGGCTCACATCAAGAAAAATGTCTAGAATGAACACTAATGTATATATTATTTTGTATTTTCTGAGTGATTACTTTTTGTATGTTTTCTTCCTAGTGCTTCCAAAGATAATTTATAGTTCACGTACACATTCACAGCTATCCCAAGCAGTTCAGGAGTTAAAGCGAAGCAGTTATAAACAGTATGTAACTCAAATTTTATTTTTAATTTATGTTGAGTACATTTAATTTAAAATTTCATAAATATTTGTCAGTGTTTGATAGAAATACAAATCTAATCTTTAGTAATTAATATTTGAAAATTTGTTTTGTTGCAGTGTGAAAGCTGTTGTTTTAGGCTCACGGGATCAGTTATGTGTACATCCTGAAGTCTCAAAATTAACTAATCATACTGCCAAAGTTTATATGTGTCGTTCAAAAATAAGTAGCAGAAGTTGCCCATTTCATTTGAATTATGAAGAAAAAATTATATCTACTGTACAATACCAAGAAACTCCTGTTACTGATATTGAAGATTTAGTTACTTTAGGTAAAAAGCATAAGTAAGTTTTGCATTGAAATGATTTTCTCATCTACAGTGTTGTTCATTTATTTAAAAAAAAATGTATTGTTAACTCTACTTAGTATACTGTTTTCCATGTACAAAAAGATTAATAGTGCATGGATTTATGGCGCAATAAGACTAGTTATTTAAACTGGTTTATAAAAGTTATGGATAGAAATATGAATAAAAATCCATTATTAAGAATTAAGCATAAGTAAAACGTAAAATTTAAGAAAGGTCTGTATCATTTACCTACTACTTTGAACCTGACACAGCACTTATAATTGACTTGCATTTGCTTCTTAAATAGGTTCTTTTGGAAAATTTTGACTCACAATTTTTAAGAGTGCACGTCGAATTTGACATGTCATAATTACCAATACAGTGGTACCTCGACTTACGAGTTTAATTCGTTCCATGACTTAGCTCGTAACTCGAAATTCTTGTATCTCAAATCAATTTTCCCCATTGAAATGAATGGAAATGCCATTAATTCGTTCCGGGCTCCCCCAAAACACCGCAATTTGTTTGTTACATGTTTTTAAATAAGAAAAACATGCTTATAAACGACGAACATTGTATATAAACGCAATACAATAGATTTTACTGGAATAAATTTGTTTTATTAAGTGTAATGCACAACATTTACCTTGGAGATCTGACTTGAAGATGCTGATAGAAGAGGAGGAGAAAGGTTGAACTGAAAAATTAAATCTTGTTCGTTGATTTTTGATCATTTCGTCCCGCTTTCCTCACTTTCGTTTTTATTACCAGCTACTCTCTTAAAGAGAACGAGTGAGATACAGAAGTTGGGCGATTGTTGCATCGTTAACTGTGGCTGTAATGTCCAGATTCTTCTTTCTGAGAATTCAAAGAAAGTTTTCTCAGAATCCAATCTCTCGGTTTAAGACTGGATAGTAGTCTCAGAATAATATGTATACAATTGTATAATAATTGTACATAAAGGTTGAAAATATTATATGCTTCTTGTGACCATTTGATGAGCAGGTAACATGGCATTCGCTGCTCAAAGTAGCGGTGGGATATCGGAAGTTTGCTCGTAACTCGAAGCAAAAAATCTACCGAGAGAATGCTCGTATCTCGAAAAACTCGAAAGTCGAGACACCCGTAAGTCGAGGTACCACTGTACCTGTATTTATCAGGATTTAAGCTAGATGTCTTGTTGACAAAAGTCATGTGTTTGCCAGAGAACTTACAGATGTTTTCTTTGTTTACTTTTCTGAGGCCACTGACATTACTCATTTATAAGTGGAAGGACTAGACACCTTACCTTTTACCATCAGCCTTTACCTTTAGATTACAGAGGGTTTGCTCAGTCATCAAAAGTCCTTAAAAGTACTGTTTTTTCATTTTGTCATTTTTTTTGTGGGAATATTTCCTATTTTTTTAAATTGTCTCTTGATATAATTCAGTTAGAGAGTAAAGGTGTAAAGGCTTTCAATTTGAAATAAAAGTAACTTTAGTTGGTTAATTAGTAACTTTAATTGCTTATGCTTTTGTTCATTAAATACTGATTGCAAATTTTCAATATTGACTGGCTTTGATGCATTCTGCCTTCACAGGTTGCCCTCTAAACAAGTATACTGATCAGTTTTTGAAAGCTTTATTTTTAAGTCACCATCTTTTGAGTTTTAATGGATTTTTTTCTTCTTATTATTATACTTTATAAAAACCGTAAATGGCCATTGAAGCTTTAAAAGAATTTTGTCCTACACTCTATCATCTGTATACTTTATGAAAAATAATAATAGTTTTCTAGAAAATATTTTGTTTGCTGCTTATGTAGTAATTCCTTGAAATGTTTAATTATATCTTTTAGGGTTTGTCCATATTATGCTTCTAGATACCTAAAGACAAAAGCTGATATTGTATTTACACCCTATAATTATATCATTGATCCTAAAAGTCGAAGAGCTCATGGGGCTGAATTGCAAGGAAATGTTTTAATTTTTGATGAAGCACATAACATTGAGTCTGCATGTGAAGAGTCTGTATCTTTTCAACTTCGTTCTTATGATCTTGCATTATGTATAACAGAGGTATTCAGCCTTTTTAAGTATTCTCATATTTACATTTTAATTAAGACTATTTGGTACAGATGTGTTAGACGTACCCCCCTGCCAAGTTTGGCAATATTGTGTATGGCATGGTAACCATGCGATTTTGGCGGGATTTTGTTTTTTGTGGCAACTCAGTTTGAATAGTTATTTAGTTGTGTGGGCTTCTTGCTTGTTTATTACGTGGTTTATTATGGTGGCCATGTTGTTGCGAAATATCAATGACGTATTTTGGATAGCATTAGATGTAGATTTTCGAGACATAGACATACTGTTGGGGTTATTAGGGATATAAAGTGGGAGGAATTTAAAATTTCTGTTAAAAGCGTTGAACAATGTTTTGTATTTTTTCGGGCTATTTCTGCTGGGCTTTTTTCTCACACAGGCCTCATTGCTATTTTGTAATCTAGAAAATTTGGCTAAATGAGGTTTTTAGCGGTTTATTGGAAATTAACTGTTAATTTAGATGTGGTTTGATGGACGTACATGTTGGTTGTTTTATGTGTTTCTTTGTTTGAGTTTTTTAAAACGTTGGGGTTGATTTAAAATGTGGTGGTTTGGAATACATTTGTAATACGTCTGAGTAAGTTAATGATATTTTCTTTTTCACAAAATAAGATTCATCAATTTCTTCCCTTCCAAGGTAAATGTTGTTTTTTGTCTTGTAGAGTGTAGTTTGTGGCAAAATGAGTGACATAATTGAATTGAAGTTGTTGTTTAAGATGTATTTTATGGGAAACAGGAGTGTAATAGGTTTTTGTATGGAGAATTGGCATGTACCGCCTACAAATCAGCCGCTGGGAATTTCTGTAATGTTTTTGGAAGTTTAATACAGCCAGCAGTAAGTTTGTTTTCAACTTATTTTTTATTTCTTGGTTGCTATTAATGTTTTTGTTTACATTTTGCACTTTAAGCCTAACATGTCTGCAGAAATGGGAAAAGTAGGTGCCAACTTATCACCAAGGGAGGGGGGGGGGTGCATCAGACACATCTGTTCCGTTTTTATAAATGTATAAAAGTTCTTTTATTTATTTATGAAATTCCTCCTGTTTTTAAAAAGATATTAGCTTTTAAAACCATATAAATATATATATTTTTTAACCATCAGCATTTTATTTATATATAAAAAAAGGCAGATTTATTTGTTGATGTATTAATAATTTTTTTCTTTTAGTTATTATTCAAAATAATTCTATTATTCAAAATTATCTTGAAGTTCTGCATTTCAACTGAAAAAGTCAGTTACAGAACAATATGCAAATAAAGCTCCTAAATGTTTGAATTTATATATTTTTTAATGCTTTTATGCTCACATTCGTTTAATTATTACATAAGAGTACATAATGTTGCCATAATCTGTTCTTAGGCAATTTCTTTGTTCATAGAGAGGTAAAACTACAAGCATTACAGTTGGAATTTAAAACAATGAACAGCAGTTGCTAGCTAAATTTGAAAAGAATGTTCATTTTTTCAAATAGGTATAGCTAGCTATTTATCATAATCAGTGTTTGATATTGCAGGTAGTTTGATTTCATATAGGTGGGATTTCTGAATATACTCTTTAATTAGAATCCAGCTATTCCCTTGTTATACTTTGTTGATATGATAGGGTTGTTATGCTATGGGATAATATTTGTGTTTTAAAATGTCTCATCATTGAGCTAGTAGCTGGGTATTTTCAATTGTAATAAAGCAGTTTTAACTTGTCTGTCAGTATTGAATAATAAGTAGGATTATTCAATATTTAATATATATTTATTTTTAAACAGGTGTCTCAGACAATGGATAAGATTAAAGACTTTGATAGCAAAGATTTTAATAGCTCTGATAATGGTGCACCTGATTTTACTTTAACAGACCTTTCTATCTTGAAAGTAATGCTCTGTGAATTGGAAGAGATGCTTGATAAAGAAGTTTCTGAATGCTCTGGAAATGGAGTTAAACCCGGTGACTATCTTATTGATGTAAATATTTGATTATAGTCATTTAAGCTTGTATATATATACATGAAATATTTGAATTTTACTTTTCATTATTTCTCTAATTTCTCTACTTATTGAAACACTTCCTCATTTCCATATATTTTCCTGCTTTTTATTTTTTTTCCCCTCTAGGTTTTATACAAATTATTTTTATTTTATTGAATACTGATTTTCATTCATTCTCATTTTATTCAAAAAGAAAGTTTTTATTAAAATAAATTCTTGAGATCTCAGTAGTTTAAAAAAAAAAACCCTCAAGTCTTGAACAATTAATTTAATATGTATTCAATAATATGATCAAATTTGATGTGTTTCCTGTAGCATACAATGAACAAAATTTTTAAGTATAATATGAAGGATACGTAATTTTCATATTTATGAAATAGATGCGAATAATTGTGAAATTTGCCGTATGAGTGAATAAATACAAAAATTAGTTTTTTACTACTTTTTGGCAAAAATTTGGTGATAAACGGCTTTTTAAGCAAAATTCGGTAATAATAGTGATAATTTATTAACATAATTGCTTATCTAAGACCATCCATGGTCTTTAACTGAGAGATCTCTCTCGAAATTTGTTTATTACTTATTGCTGAAGACTTCCCTTCCATAAGGAAGAGAATGTGGAGACTACTACAATGTTAGCTTTTAACTAAGAATTTTGATACTTACCTCACCAAATAAGTAAAATTGTGATTTTTTTTGATAAATGCAAAACTTTGGAATTTATATTTATATATATATATATATATATATATATATATATATATATATATATATATATATATATATATATATATATTTGCGAATAAATGTGAAATTTTATATATTGTAATTTTTTTTGTGAAATTTCGATATTTTTTATGTGAAATTTACATACCCCTAAATATGATTCATTATTCATTTTTACTGCAGTCGTTGGTTTTAGAAGCAAAATGCTATGACCTAAACCCTGTCTTTGTTGGAAGTATGTGAATAGATCTTTAGAGGATGTTTGTTGCTAAAGAGATGATGGCAAATAATTGAACTTGAAGCATATGCATGTTCAATCATTTTGAGGATTCATTCTGTGACAGAAATTTTTCCTGTCATGATTGTATGCTTGTGCTACAAAATATTTCTATAATGATGGTATTAGAGGCATGAAATATTCAGTGAAAGTAAATGCATTTATTTAAAGCAATAATTTGAGACATGAAATATTCAGTGGAAGTAAATGCATACCATAAGATGGGGTTACTTTGTGACACATAGTAATTTTTTCGTATTTCGAATCTTGCGCCGCACCCGTGATACCGGGTAGGCAAACAACAGTGGTAATAGCTTGTGCGATATACAGAAACACCTAGTGACCAGTGTCTGAAGCTTCTGTGTGCTTTGCTGGCCAGTGTATTGTTCAAACCTGTTGTCAAGCTATTGACTCACACTTCGGAATCTTTGTGTGCTGAAGGCTAACACCTTATACAACCAACTACCACAGGTAATTATTTTTGATTGTCAATATGCTGGTTAGATTGAGGAGCAATATAATTTTTGAGTAGTGATATTTCCGAGAGATATGAAAACATAACCTAAATATTGAAAGGTGACTTGGTTACTTCGTGACACATTGACACTGTCACAAAATAACCCACAAAGTCGACCCACCTCCTCCAGTTTCTCGATGTTACATTTTTCCATCCTCTAAAATACCACTGGAGAGAAAGAAGTATTGACTATCTGGAAAAAACTACCCAAAGGAGCAGAATGTGGCGAAAGATAAATTTCCTCATATCAAAAAACTGATGGCTGCCCAGGGCACCTGACGTTTCTTTGATGTCAAAGATATAGATCAAGCTATCCAATATTTGTAATAGGTATATATAATTGTGTATCAAGCTTATAAAAAGTGTTTTACTGTCTAACTTTGTGTGAAGTAATTTTTCCTCTTGGATTTCAAGGTGAAAACACAGGAAGTCACATAGTAGCCTCACTCGATGGGGCAACTTTGTGACACATTTTAACTTTAATATCTCAATAGTAATTAAAGATCCGGGTTAGAACATTACATTACTATGTAAGGAAAGGATGTACCAATGTTTTGCAATTGTTCGTTTGGGAATGCTTTTAAAACTGATTGGCTGGCAAAGGAAAAAACTTAAAATCCGTCACAAAGTAACATCATCTTGTGGTATATTTAAAGCAGTATGTTAAAATGTCAAAGTTTAAGTACTGGAATAGGGAACAAAAATTACAAATGCTATTTCAGCTACAATTGAAAAAAAAGAAAAAAGAATTTATAATATTACATTTTATGCTTATGCATTTGATGTAAAAGTTTTTTTATAATGTATTACCTAATAAAGATTTTATACCTCATTTATTCTGTAATTTGACTCAGTTTTTAATAAAATGATTTTATTTATTTTAATGGGCATGTAAAATATTAAATTCTAAATTTATTGTTGTGATTTTGCCTTAGGTGCTGTCTAAAGTAGAATTAACTCCCCAGAAAAAAAGTGTGGTTTTAGAGCTTCTTGACAAAATAATTCTGTATAGTTTCGCTGCTGAAAGCAGCATTTTGAGTGCCAAAGGAGCAGGTTTGCAGAAGTTTTCTGATCTGTTGAATGTTTTATATTATCAAGCAGGTGATGGAAATGCCAGTATGAAGAAGGAATTTGCCATAAAATATAAAGTATGCTATACCTTTGGTTATAAATATATTATCAGTTTATTATCAGTTTATAATTTTTTCCCTTCGGTTGATGTACAGGTGAGTTGAGTTGGTTTTTTGGCTCAAGGTCCATCAAGGGACAAGCTGCACCATTTGATTGACTAGGAGTATTATGCATATCTGCAAAAATTTTCTTAAACCTTTTTAACGTAACCTCTTAAATGAAAAACAACTATATATACTGCATCAGGAGAATCTAAAGTCATATAGACAGCAAACTCAATTTTTGCTGCCATAAAATGCTTACTTTAGCTCACATGGAAAGCTTTGTTTAAAAACAGGAAAAGAGAGATGTGACATGGAACTCAACTTTTGAAATTATTTATCACTGAATCCCAGTGGAATCTCGATCTATTGTTTTTCAAAGGACCGATTGAAATGAACGATAAATGCGGGAAAACGGTAGATGCGGAAACATAACAAAGCAATATGATCTATGGGACTGGATAAAATGAACGACACATACGGAAAAACGATGGATCCGAAAACGATTGATCAGGATTCCACTGTATATATTGTTTTATTTGTGTTATCCTTAATATCTCTTTGCTCTGAAAATCCTTGCTGTAACTTTTCACACCAAGTTTCTGGATAGAAAGGAATGTGTATACTACATGCAGCTGAGTATGACCTGTAACATTGCTGCTGTTACACAAGGTCACTTGCACAGGATGGGAGAGTATCTTACCACCCCCACGGTCATGAAGAGGTCACATACACTCCATAGCAACAACCCAGCATCTGACTTTTGCCAATCGGAGGCTTCAGGGTGATAATGTTCTAGAACATTTTCTGACCTCTAAGAGAGTTTGGTGCTGGGAAGAATAATCATTTTGTGGCAGATTCAAAAGTTGAGACAGTGAAGGTGGGAACCGGAAATTTTTCTTCCTTTGGTCCAGGACTATTTTTTTTTATTCTGAGGACTCCCTGAGTTTCTGGTCTGCTTTTTTTGGAATGGATGAATGCAGAAACTAGTCTCGGTTTTCTTCACTAGAGGTGGTGGTAAACAAAAAAAATTTGTATTATATATAAATAGGCGAGAGCACAGTATGCTAATTTCTCATTATATGTAGACAATTATTATTTTGTTTCTGCTTAGTTATAACTAATAAATCTATTTCTAAAATATAAAAAAAAATAAAAATTAAATGTTAACATTAATAAATAATTTTGTGTTTTTCCCGTTATCTCAGAAAAAATGTATTTACTCTAATTAATAGCCTTTAATGTTCCACTATAGAAAATCCTTTCTTCTATTGCTTTTTATTACCCCACAAGAGAGAAAAAATAACCTTGATTATTTTTTCTCTCTTGTGGATTTGAAATATAAGGTTATTATTTGAAATATAAGGTAAAGGCCTTTCTTGCAAGGGGTCAAAATGATCCGTCTCTTAGTTCTAGGTATATCTGAAATGCCATAGTTCTAGTATTAAAATTGTAAAAAAGCAGATGATGTATAAAAAAATACAAGTTTAAGTCACCTTTTCTATTTTTTTCTCAATACCTTATTCCAATTAAATTTATTTGAGAAACATTCTTAAAAAATAGCTGAAAGTATCCTTAAAAATTCTTAGAAACTATTTCTTTTTAAACTTTGTATGAACCTGATAGTTTAGTGTATTTTTAAAAATTATTTTTTAGCTCTTTGGTACAGTCGAACCCCATTATAGTGAACCTGGTATATAACAAATTCATGGATATAACGAACAAAAATTTTGGTCCTGTCGTTTTCCTATTGTACGTAATTTAATTAGTAATGTACAAAATTTAATTAGTATTGTACGTAATTTAATGTAATTGATTTTAGTCAATTTAATTCATTAATGATCATTTTTAATAGATTTTATCATTTTTTTTAATGCATCATTATTGAATATACATTGCAACTAATGAGTTATACATTTTATGAACTCTAGCATTTTTCTGAATGGTTCAGATATAGCGAACCACTGGATATAGCAAACGAAACTTTTGGTCCCTTGAAGTTTGTTATAATGGGGTTCGACTGTATTTATATTGTAACTTAGCTCATAATATGTAATATAGTATATAGCTATTGCTTAAATTTTTTTTAAATTTTAATTTTTGCTTAAATTTCAAAATAATTTTGTTAATACTTATAAAAATACATTTTAGGTATTTTTGCAATATGAAACTCAAAATAAATCTCATAGTTCTTCCGATACTTGGGGAGCTGCATCTAAAAAGAATAAAAGCTGGAAGTTAGACTTTTGGGGCTTCAGCCCTCGAGATCGGTAAGTGTGCATAAATTTCTTCATAATTCTCAAATTATAGTTAAGAGTCCATAATTTGAATATTCTACAGTTATCCCAAGAAACATTCAGTTTTAGGAAATTTAAATTAGGTAAACATTAACACATATACTCACTTTTCATTAATGTTTATCATACACATGCACAAATTAACAGGGAAAACTAGTACTGCATGTCTAAATTTAAATTGCTTCAAACGTATCAAAATATTTTTAAAATAACTGATCATTACTATTTCACGCAAAACTGGAATCACAGACGCATGTTACATTTACTTCATTAATCTATAATGAAGTAAATGTAGCATGCTGTAATTGACTGACTAACTGACATACAACGCACAGACCAAACTGCTAGACCTAAAGGACTGAAGTTTTGCATGGCAATTCTTCTTATAGTGTAGGGGTGCATTAAGAAATATTTTTGAAAAATTCTTAGATTTTTTAAAATTAAATTTTTAAGCTGTTTTTGTAACTTTTTTAAAGTTTGCATTTAAAATAATAATCTGAGGGTTATAAAATTATATTGTGAGAAAGATCATAAAAATTCCTTTAAAATGAAATCTTTTTCGTATCTTGGCCTCCATTTTCTGATTTTGGTGAATTTTTAAAGATCAATTTTTGGAATTTAATTTATTAAATGCCAATCACGTGGTTTCTTTTCTATTTGTGATACTTTAAACTAATTTTGCATCATGGGCATAACAACGAAATAGACAAAAAAAAAATTTTTTTTTCTTTCTAATGCGGCAGACAATTGGACATTATCAAAAAAATATTAAAATGCAGTAAAAGAAATGTTCCTCAAACTGTGCTATATTCTTTAGTATGTTCTATTAGATTTAATTTGAATATTTTCTTCTATATTATTTTGTCTATAAAAGTGTGTGTTACAATTTTTTTTATAAATATACATTTTTTTGGCATTAATTGCATATATTGACCATTGTATTTATTATAAATAAATATATATATATTTTTTGGCATTAATTGCATACATTGACCAATGTACTTAATTTGAATGTACTCTGAAGTGAAGCACGGGTATTCAGCTAGTGTCACATAAAGTTAGCATATAATTGTGTTTTGATTTAGGATTGTCCTGTAATAGTAATAATATATTTACCTTTCATTACACAGCTGGTATTTCTTAAAGCAGTAGAATCTTTCAGATTTTGGCTTGATAGGATACACCATTACTTTTCTGGAATACTCATCTGTAATCATTGAAAAATATTTATTACCTCCATATAACATTTGAGGTAAAGGGTGCAAATATCCATGGGAATATTATTGGTTTAAAGTATGTGTGCCTTGTTTTTATGAGAGTTTAATCTTCACAATTAAGTTTTTCTGATTTTAACTGGGAAATCCCACTGATACTTTCTTTCTTGCTAGATTTTATGATATAAAATATGCTAGTTCGACTAAGTATTCAGTGCCATTATTCTAAACTTTTACCAGTCTACTCGTACATTTCAGTTCCCTTCTCTGAGGTCAGAGAGGGTGGAAGAAGGTACAGTCCCTCCAGAATATACATCCTGCCAGATGATGGCTGAATGGCTAGGGTGCTGGCATTTGGTTCAGATCCTGTGAGTTCGAGTTCCACTGTTGGCATGGATGTTTGTAGTCGTTCTGAATCGGCTTTAAACTGTAGGTTCCGGTCTAATTAGCCCTCGTGTAGCAAAAAGTTGACCATAGCGCTCCAAACCAAACCAGATGTCACCCCTGGGGTTACTTGGTCAAAATGGAGGTGGTACCTGGCTTAGACAAACTCCGACCCTTGTGGTGCCATTATAAACTGGAGATGTACCCCTCAGCCCATAACCTATACTGCCCTGATAAGTTAAAAGGCCCTAACTTCAACTGTTACTTGTTTGTTACATAGGGCCATCTTTTATCGAAAACGACCTCAAACTGGAGTTAGGGCCAATATAATTTTCGATATAACTCATCACTGAATTGGATTTAGAACTTTCTAATGTCATAAAAAGGTGCATTCTATTAGACTGATTCCAGAACTCTACAAAAAAAAAAAAAAAAAAAAAAAAGCATTTAGAAAAAGTTGGAGTTAGGGCCTTTAAACTTATCAGGGCAGTATATGGACCTGGTCTAGAATACTTCTGACCAGGGGGCATATGCAACAACAACATTACAATCCTTCTTAACTTTCTTTTGTGTACCACTAGGATACTTTGGTTTCCAAAAATACAGGTTATTAATATGTTTGCAGTATGTTAATTACATGTCAAAAAGTTTAAATCCTTGAGGTAAAATAGACCTGAATTTGCCCTTTTTTTTATGTAAAAGTGGCTCCCCCTTTTTCAAATGCAGGTCTGGACATGAAGTTTCTACACAACTTAGGTGAATGCATAACATTCTTTAATTTAACCATCCTTTTATGTTCATAATATGTTTGCAGTACGTTAATTACATGTCAAAAAGTTTAAGTCCTTCAGGTAAAATAGACCTGAATTTGCCCCTTTTTCCCTGTAAAAGTGGCTCCCCCTTTCTCAAATGCAGGTCTAGACATGAAGTTTCTACACAACTTGAGTGAATGAATGCATAGCATTCTTTAATTTAACTATCCTTTTATGTTCATCTTGTAAAATTATAAAGTTGATATTTTAGCTGAAAATATTGCAAATTTTTTATCCTAATGCTAAAGTTTCTTTAAGTTTCTATACTTTAGAAATAAAACAGATTTAAAATCATTTTTGAGGTACTAAAAAATGCTACCAGTGATCCTTAAAATGCCCGATGAACTCCCTAATTTTTGATATCTGAAAATGTGACAGAAGCCTACCAAAATAGAAGAAATAGGATCTGTTTTTAGTGATAGACTTTTTAAATTTGAATATACTTAGGAAATACAATTATATTAAGTGTAAAAAAAATATTACTGAAAGCTTAGAAAAATAAAACTGTTTCTTTTATTTCAGCATGCAAGAAATAGTTGAGAAAGGAGTTCACAGTATTATATTAACTAGTGGCACTTTGTCTCCTCTTGGTCCTATGATAGCTGAATTAGGCATTGATTTTCCAGTTCAACTTGAAAACCCTCATATAATAAAGAATAATCAAGTGTTTGTTGGTATTATTACATGTGGCCCTGATGGAACTCCCCTGAATTCTTCCTATCAAAACCGGTAAGGAATTTGTTGTTGAAATCGTATTTGATTATTATTATTATTTTTTTTTTGCATATGATCTCTGCGGTAGAGTCCATAATTTATTAATTTGTTTTTTTAACTGCGAATTGTGCATTGCTGTATGCAATTTATTTCAGGAAGAATATATATTAAAGGTAAAAATGTTAGCTACAACGCTTGATGTGGTTGGCTGCCTTGACCTGTGTTCGTCTCACACATCTGTTCTTCCTTTCTGGAATTCATTCCACAAAAACTACAACTGCTTTCTTGACATGACACTTTGTCCGTAAACTTTCAATAGTTGACGATGAATTTTTGCTGGGGAGCTTTTCTTTAAACACAAAAATCTTATTACACTTCGTACTTCAATGGCTGACATGTATCCGTCAACGCCTCTATTTTCTATCTCAAATTTTGGAGCTTTGCAGCACTACTAGCTCCATCTACCGTTGGCATTTGATTGCTGTGATTGTCTGTTGCACTTAGATATTCGATTGGGGGAAAAGTGCACCCGTGAGAGCCCTTGCTACGTTACTTTTTGAACTACCCTCGTATTTTCTCATGTCATATTTATATTCTTCATTCTCTAATGGTATATAATTCATAATCACCTATTTTTTACTTATTTTGAAAATGCAGAAGCAATGAAGGTTATATCAGCTCTCTTGGTCGGACCATTTGTAATTTCTGCCGAGTTGTACCAGACGGACTTTTGGTGTTTTTCCCATCCTATTCAGTTTTGAGGTCCAATCAAGAAACCTGGGAAGATAATGGTGTGTGGAGATCATTGTCTGGAATTAAACCTGTTTTTCTTGAGCCTCAAGGAAAAGATGCATTTCAAGAAAGCATTGAGAAGTATTATTCTGCTATACAAGATCCTTCATCTAAAGGTGCTACATTAATGGCTGTTTGTCGTGGAAAGGTGAGTATAACTTTGTTGTCTTAATAGCAGAATCATGATAACATTAGAGAATTCTAATAATCCAGAAAGCCTTTTTTTCCTAACCAAAAATCTAATGGTTTTCTGCAGGTCATTGAATATCAGGAGTATCTTGGTTTCCAAATTTAACAGAAAGCAAGGGAAAATCAAGATTTAATTGTTTAGACCAGTGGTTCCCTACCCATAGAAGTCTGCGGACCACTAAGCCAAAAATTCAACCATGTGCGGACCACCCCCATCTCCACCAACTTGAGGGGGGGGGGGTTACAAGGGTATAGAATATCCCTCAGGCAAAAAGGATACAGGATTAACATACTCATATTCTTATGTATCATATTCTAATAATAAAATAATTATGTTAAACTTTTAAGAAATTTCAATTCAACACCTGATAGTCATCGGATATATTGGGCCCATCTAGTTCAGTGAACATAGCTTTCAAAAGCCCTATTCATGTGGCAACTTTTTTATATGTGGTGCCGGACCACTCTTGAGGCTCTCACAGACCACCTGTTGGGAACCACTGGTTTAGACCAATGGTTCTTAACTTTTGGACCAGGAACCACTTGTGAAAAAAATAAAATTTGTCAGCGACCATCTACCAACCAACCTCTTTTAAGGTAAAAATGGGTTTAATTTTCTGAATGTACAAACTATCTGTAATAAACAACTTTAAAGAAGTTACAAAAAAGCTTAATAGCATTAACAATTTTAATGTGAACATAGACTCAATAGCAAGCACGAAAGCCTAAGAAAAATTCAAGCATTTATGTTATCGGCATTTTCTGGAGAATATTTAAAAGCTATTTTTATTTTTCTCTTTTCAAGTCATATAAAATGTATTTAGTGTTAAAATATCAACTAAGAATGCGGAAAGCTGGTAGCCTTTTTAACCCCCTTAGCCCATATAGCGTACAGGCTACACACACCTGGCCCCAACCGGTTTGCTTGTACAGCCTACGGGCATCCATATTCTCTCCTTTTCTATTTTGGTTTGCACGTATTTTTAGTTTGTAAAGACTAATACTAATACAAAGTCTATTGCAAATATTTTTAACAGATGTCGTAGCTTGTCCATGTCATTTAAATTCTTTTCATCCGGTTTATCTTTGTTAAATAGAAGTGCGGGAATTTTTGCGTTGTGGAATTTTTGTTCTTCTGCTTGCAATGCTTGTGAATTCAAACCACTACATTTAAAAAAAATTATGGAAGAAATAAACGACGAAAATACTTTCCTGTTAGATGATGGACTGAATTCTGATTCAGATTCGGAACTGTCTTCTTATTATCTGGATTATTCTTCAGCTCATTATTTTAGCTCTGATTGTGACGTAGGGTTTGGTATTATACATTGCTTCAAATTGTACCACGCACACACACAAAAAGACTTTTGAACAATTTGCAAAAGTGTAAACTTCAAATTTTATAGTAAGTATGTAAGAAATTTTTGTAAGATCTGTTAAACATTCTTCATTTCATGCAGTTTTTTTGCAAAAAGTAAACATTTAACGGGTTTTGTGTTCGAAAATTTTAAAATAAAAAATAGTGTAAAAGCATTAAAAGTGAAATTTAATAAAAAATTCTTTCTTTTTTTATTCTATTAAGTATGGTATTTAATTATATGCAACAAAAAAATATGCCATTTTAGGCAACATTTCTAGTAAAAAAAATGACCACTTTAGGGGTTAATGAATAGAGTTTAAAGACATTGTGCCTCTTGTTTTCTAGAGCTTGGCTTTAGGCTAGTTTTTTAATATTTTTTTACAGTGTAATGTAATGAGAATTGTGCATTAATTAATCACTTATTTTTTCTTTTGCAATTTTCATCTAGCATCTATATAATCATTATATTGATGTATATCATATCATTATTTGATTAAATAATATGACTTTTGTGGTTTAATCTAAAACAGTCTACATCTTGCCCTATGACTAATTTCTAGTTTCAGTTTCTCACCTTCTGATTGAGTAAATGAACATGAAAATAAATGAAAATTTCTAGATTGTTTCTGTTTTTGTAATTTTTAAGGCTTTGTCTTTTAAATGAGTATTCAGTAAAATTTCCATGCATTTTATCTCTGTTCCACCATTTTATTTAACAAAATTATATACTGAAATCGTCACTCTGAATAACATTTACATGCAAATTAATCCCAGTATTATGAAAAAGAAAATTCTGTAAACTTTATTATTATTTAGACAGGGATTACTTGTTTTCTCGCACTGCATCATAAAGTCTACGTAGAATCTTTCACTCAAAAACTTCGAGTTTGTTCTCATCTGATTTATTAAGGGGCCAACATTTGCATCCATAAAGAATAATTGGTCTTATTAACCTTTTATATAGATTAATTTTTGTGTTTATAGATACAAACTTTGGTTTGAGTTGACATCTCACTCCGAAATTGCACCTATTTGCCATTAATAGTCTGTTACTAATTTCAAGGATGAAATTATTATTAGAGATATTTAAATTGCTTGAACCTTCAAAGGTGTGATTTTTTATCTTAATGGAGGTCACATCAAGACCGCTGTTATGTACCACCATAAATTTCTGTTTACGTGTTGTGTTGTGTGTACTTTTGTGGATCTGATAGGGATTTTAACTTCACTGACTGGGCCACATAAAGTATTAAATGTTAATTGAATTACTGCAGGTTTATAATAGAATTGATGGAAATCTCAAATCAATTATCATTTTTGAAGCTTTACTTTTTATAAAGCTTTCTCTACCTAATAAGCTCCTTTAAGATAACTAGTTGTAAAATGTTGTGAAGAGTGTTTAATTTGTAAATCCGTTTCATTTCAGGTTAGTAAAGGGTTGGATTTCTGCAGGTTTATAATAGAAATGATGGAAATCTCAAATCAATTATCATTTTTGAAGCTTTACTTTTTATAAAGCTTTCTCTACCTAATAAGCTTCTTTAAGATAACTAATTGTAAAATGTTGTGAAGAATGTTTAATTAGTAAATCCGTCTCATTTCAGGTTAGTAAAGGGTTGGATTTCTGCAGGTTTATAATAGAAATGATGGAAATCTCAAATCAATTATCATTTTTGAAGCTTTTTCTTTTTATAAAGCTTTCTCTTCATAATAAGCTCCTTTAAGATAACTAATTGTTGTAAAATGTTGTAAAGAATGTTTAATTAGAGAGTAAATCCATTTCATTTCAGGTTAGTGAAGGGTTGGATTTTGCTGATCGAAATGCTCGAGGTGTAATCATTACTGGTTTACCATTTCCACCATCTATGGATCAGAGGGTAAAATTGAAAATGGAGTATTTAAATTCAGTTGCTAAAACAAATAAGGTATGCTTCATTTCAGAGGTAAAAGTTTTTATTGCTCTGTTGGTAGAGTCCTAACATGTCTTTAACCCCTTGCGCACCATGACGTTCATGTGTACGTCATTTTGTTTTTCAGCCTGTTCACTGTAATTGTTACTTGGTTATTACGCTATGCGTGAAAATTGTGGTTTGGTAATGTGAGCTGTATGATGTTCTCATTTTCATACATTTATTTTCCGTTATGTATTTGCTATATAATTTTGCTTCTATATTTTTTACTGAAATGTAGATTTTTCAGTATTTTGCAAGCTTTTCAGATCTTTGTAAACAAGGTAATTATAGTGTAATAATAGCTTTGAAGTACAAATAATGTATCATTTTCCTAATTTACATATTACTCATGTATTCTGAATTCAAATACACCCAAAATTTCAGTTTCAAGAAAATCGAAGAAATCTGGTTTTTAGTGTATTTAATGGTAAGTCAATTTGGTGCGCAAGGGGTTAAGATTATAAATTTATATATTTAGCTATCTCTTAAAATACTACCCTTATTATTTGCACTTTATTTTAAAAACACAAGTGCTCATGATTATTATTGTTCTTGATTCATAATTAGCAGTTTGCTTAAATTATCTATATATATAAAACAGTTCCGTAACTGACTGACTGACTGATAGATAACACACAGACCAAACCGCTGGACCTAAAGGGTTGACATTTTGCATGGCGATTCTTCTTATAGTGTAGGGTTTACAAAGAAAGATTTTTGAAAAATTCTTAGATTTTTTTAAATTAAATTTTTAAGCTATTTTTGTAACATTCTTTTAAGTTTGCATTTAAAATAATAATCTGAGGGTTGTAAAATTTATATCACGAGAACGGTCATATAAATTCCTTTAAAATGAAAACTTTTTCGAATCTTTACCTCCCTTTTCTGAGGTTTGGGGAATTTTTAAAGATCCATTTTAAGAATTTAATTTATTAAATGCTGATCACGTGGTTTCTTTTCTTTCTGTGATACTTTAAACTAATTTTGCATCACGTACATAACAACGAAATAAATTGACAAAAATTTTTTTTTTTCTTTCTAATGCGGCAGACGATTGGACATTATCCAAAAAAAAATTAAAATACACTTAAAAAAATGTTCCTCCAACTGTACTATATTCTTTAGTATGTTCTATTAGATTTAATTTTAATATTTTCTTCTACATTATTTTGTCTGTAAAAATATCAGTTACAATTTTTTTATAAACATATATTTTTTTTGTCATTAATTGACATTGACCGTTGTATTTAATTTGAATGTACTCTGTAGTGAAGCACGGGTATTCAGCTAGTATATTATAGTTCTTTATTATATGATAATATGAAACCTGCTCTAACTTATGACTCAGTTCTTTGCTTTTATTTTCTTTTGAGTAGGGAATCCAAGGTAATGACTGGTACGTACTACAAGCTTCTAGAGCAGTCAATCAAGCCATAGGTAGAGTTATTCGCCACAAAAGCGATTTTGGAGCAATACTTTTATGTGATAATAGGTAAGTGTTGTTCATATCACTTTTGTATTGCCTCCCATTTTTAAATATACCTTTTACAATATCATCGTATGTGTAGATAATACATTAAGTAACTTTTCGTGAAATTTTTGCCTTTGAATAGAAATATTGCCCAGTGAACAAGCATTAGGAATTCTTTATTACTGTACTTCTTAAAATGTTTACAGGTTTTTTATATTCACATTATTAAATTAAATTTTTATTTTTGTGTAATATACTTTTTAAGTTTTGTTTTTTTAAATTCCTTCCCTAAAAAAAATTAACCTCTTATTCTTTTAGAATTTCGTTTCTTTTTAAACCACTTCCTACTTTTTTCAAAAAAATTTCCTCTTTTCCTGCTTTCTTTCTTTTCTTTTCTTTTATTTTTTTTATGTGTATGTGTGCATGTGCACTGAAATTCCTGTATTTTGACACTTTTTTTTTTTCTCATGGTTTGTCAAATTTCACGTATGTCCCCTTAATTTATAGAATTTCAACTTGTAATAGAACTTGTTTTGATTGTGAATAGTATAAATTTGGTAAAACCGAGTATGTTCCTTTCGAGAGAAGCAATACGCCGAATTTTAAAGAATATTTTCTGAGAAAATTTAAAAAGTAGACATTACTGTGTGTGACTCATAAAATTTGCTATTATCTAAAAATAACTATACATGCTAATCATGTAAAAAGTATTTCAATCTATGGACATAATTCAAAGTTTACTTTAGATTATTGTCTGGTTGATTATGAGATACGGGTGACAGTGGCATTCAGTCAATTTATTGTGGGAGTATTGACATCACTGACATGGGAAACCAATGTAGCATAAACTATGGGCTTCTGCATTCTACCTTAAACTCTTATTTCAATGACATAGACGTAGTGTGATTAGACTTGAATGGGGCACCTTAAAACTATTCTGTATTTAAGATAATTGCGTCCTCTTGTTGTCCTTCATTCCAATGTGAGTATGAAATAACAGCTGAAAAATTAAGAGTTCTTTCTATGTCTAATTAGTCAAACTTATTTACTTCAGGCATTGGCGGCTTCAAGGGGGGGGGGGGGCAGTAGGGGCAATTGCCCCTCCCAAAAAAGCCTGACGTATTTTTTTAGCCTAAAGTTATGTAATCGTAGACCTAATACTAAATGAGTTTAAATTTCATATGAGACGATGTTTATTTCTTATATATATATATACTAGAAGGTAACCCATCATTTTGACATCATAATACTAATAATGACGTCATAATGGAAAAAGTATATGAAAGTTAAAAAATATCCCGAATTAGCTAACAATATTGCATTTAATCCACACCTTGTAAAAGCAAACCCTTTAATTATTTTTTATTTATTTGGTTTTTCATGCGATTGGAGTAGTAGACTGCCATCCAGTTTTTTACAGCTCACTGCGCGATATGAATACTAGCTACTTGATTCATTCACATTCAAGTTTGTTTACTTTCAGAATTCATCGCAAAAGTAAACAGATTTTTAAAAACTGTTAAATATACAGCTAAAAACATCCAATGTTTTTTATTTCTGAATGTTTTATAGAAAAATAGGCTGAACAAACATGATTTGATAGAGAAGATATTAGTTTTTAGGTAAGAAAAAATTCTGATCCACATCTGAAATTGAAATTAAGCCTAACCGGCCGTTTGTTTACTGAGGGCTTCAATTGAAAGATGAGTACAGCCCGGAAGTGTTATACAGAGACAACGGCTATTATATATATAATAACCCTAAGAGCCAACTTTGCCCCCAAAAGCCGATGTTGCCCCCCCTAAACAACTCTGGACTGGAGCCACCCCTGACTTCAGGCTAAACTAACTATTCTTTAGGTCTCTGCCCAGCCAAACCATTAATTTTAGGAGTCTTTAGAGGATGTCAACTTCCAGAGGTTTCTCTGTCTGCATTATTTTTTATTATTCCTATTGAATCCCTGAGATGTATTGAGTGAAATGTTGCATCAAATCTTTCTTAAGGGGGTCCAAGACACATTGTAAATTTTTTTTTATTTATCGAGTTAAAATTTTGAATTTTTTTGTGTTGGTTAACCATTTAATTTATAAACAAAATCACATCATAAAACTTCTCATAGTTTTTAAAATGTTTTCAAATTTAAACTTTTTTAAAAAGTGGGATAATTTAAAATTGTTATAACCCGGCATATTATTTATCAAATTTTAAATTTTTTTCACTTAATTAAAGAGAAATATATAAGTTTTAATTTTGATTCAGTATTTTTTAAAATATTAATTAAAAAAGAATTAAAAATATTTAGGGTAAAAATTTTAAAAAAATTATGTGACTTTAAAAAAAAAAATCATATTTTCAAAAGTAAATATTTAAAAAAAAATTTGCTGAATCAGAATTAAAGTAAAATTATTGAAAAAGACATGTTCCAAGTTTGAACCATTTATCTTTAACGGTTCTTGACTTATAACAATTTAAAAACGAGAAATGGTGAAAAAACCCATCATGCAGAAAAACACATTTAAAGGTTTAAATAAAGATTGGCTGCTATTGGAATGTTGCAAAACAAAAAAATTAATATCTCCTGTTCTAAATAAGATCGAAAAATGATTTAAATGTCATTTTAAGCAGAAAAGAACAGAAAAATTTTTAAGGGGACAGTGGACTTTCAAAATTGTGAAATTTATCCAAAAATTCAATTTTTTTTATTTTATTGAATTGTCAAACTACAGACGAGTAGGAATGTGTCGCAAAAAGAATTTTTAATTTCTGTGATTATTTTCCTAGTTATAGGCATGTGTATTTAAGTTAGATATTATGTGGTTACTAATAGCAATAACTTTGAATGTGCCTTTCTCAAAATAAAAATTTTCATATCATACGAATATTCAAACTGCTCCAGGTGCATTTCTAACTATCGTATTGCTTTGAAATTTAAGTTATATATACTTAACTGAATATCAAATAAATCTTATTGAAAATAATTATGCTTCGTAGCTCAGAATTTCTAAATTTTGTACTTGAAATTATGATTTATAGGTATTTTGCGTCATAAAAAGGGTGTTTTCACTACTATTATTATTTTCTCTTTATATTTTTAATGAATGCTTAAAATAAGCAATAAGTTTCATTGTTAGTTCTATAAGGTATCCTGTAAATAAAAATTACCATATTATATGCAGAAGAAATGCGCATGGAACATTTTTAATTAGGCCAATTTTTGATATAATTAATAATTCATAATTCATAAATTATTAATATTTCATCATTAAATTTTAACCACTTTTACATATCTATGGTACTAATCACATATTCAAATTTTAAGCAAATCCATTCAAAACAAAAAAAGTTAGGTTTGAAGGTCCACTGTCCCCTTAATGCGATAAATTTTTTTTGAAAATTTGAAGAACTTTGTGTCCTGGACCCCCTTAAAGTACTGGTTATATTTGTAGATTTCTGCAGAAGCGCATCCAGCAGCAGCTATCAAAGTGGATACACGGTTGCATTACTGTTTATGATTCATTTGGCCCTGCTTTGAAACAGTTGTCAAGTTTTTTCAAAATGATTGATCAGGTAATACATTTAATATATCTTAAAGTTTTAAATATGGATTAATTTTCCAAATAAAACCATAGGTTAAAAAAAAATCTTAAAGTTTATTTTATACATATTTTGCCTATTATATATACAGCAAAATCTTTTATTTTTAAATTGAAACTGAAAATTCTAGGAATCTATAAGTGTTTTTTTTTTCTTCTCAGATGTGTTGATAATTATTAATCAGTTGTATGTGCAGTGTACCTTTAGGTAGTAGATATTTGTATTACCCATTGATATTTTTTTGAATGATGGGAATTCTGTATCTGTTCTTTAGGACTCATTGAAACCAAAACCAAATGTGCAGCATATGGGAAGTTTTGTGGTAAATGGTTCTGTTTTATGTTCTTTACCTGGGCAACAGAGAAATACCAGCCTAGAAACGAAACCTAATGAGTAATTTTTTAGAATATTTTCATATTTGTATTCTTGTTGTTACCAACTTATTGTATAAAATTAGGATTTTTATTTATATACTAGCTGAAAACACTTACTTCGCTACGGAGTACATTCAAATTAAATACAACGGTCAATGTATGCAATTCATGCCAAATATATATATATATATATTATATGATAAATACTACGATCAATGTATACAATTGATGTAAAATATATATATATATATATATATTTATAAGAAAATCGTAAAGGATAATTTTATAGACAAAATAATGTAGAAGAAAATATTCAAATTAAATCTAATATAAAGAATACTAAAGAATATATACAGTTAATATAGTACAGTTTGTAGAACATTTCTTTTACTGTATTTTAATATTTTTTTGGATAATGTCCAATCGTCTGCCGCATTAGCAAGGAAAAAAAATATTTTTTGTTTATTTAGTTGTTATACACGTGACGATAAATTTATTTAAAGTACCAGAAAAAGAAATCACGTGATCGGCATTTAATAAATTAAATTCTAAAAATTAATCTTTAAAAATTCACCAAAAATCAGGAAATGGAGGTAAAGATTCGAAAAAAATTTCATTTTAAAGGAATTTTTATGATCTTTTTCATGATATAAATTTTATAACCCTTAAAGTATTATTTTAAATGCAAACATAAAAAAAGTTAAAAAAACAGCTTAAAAATTTAATTTAAAAAATCCAAGAAGAATTTTTGAAAAATCTTTCTTAGTGCATCCCTACACTATAAGAAGAATCACCATGCAAAATTTCAGCCCTTTAGGTCCAGCGGTTTGGTCTGTGCGTTGTATGTCAGTCAGTGAGTCAGTTACTGAACTGTTTTATATATATAGATTATTTTTTATTTATATATTTATCTATTGTTATATTTTGACCGTCTTAATGTACTGTTACGGTTAAGTAGCCAAGTGAAAATGCATAAGATTTGCCATCTGTTGAGGAGATAACAACTTTCTTGCTTTTTTCTCTCTCACTTGCTCCTTTTAAGGCTATTGTGTACTAACACTATTAGATTAGCTCATCTCAGTGTTAACCTACGGAGGAAATGTGCTCAAGGATTGTCGACTTGGATTGAAAGATTTAAAAACAAAAATTGCACTCTGTAATAGTGAAAGAAATTTTACACCTGGGGGCATTTTTCATTTTAAAAGGAAAATGCAAATAATATTTTAAAATTTAAATTACTTTGAGAAAAAATCTCGTGTAGTGTGTTTTAACCTTTAGCTTACGGGGCTCATTTTTCCGATTCCCTCTTTAGAATGGGAAATTTCATACTCCCTTTGTAAGAACGGCTATTAAGGGGGTTATATATCTATATATATAAAACAGTTCCATAACTGACTTATTCACTGACTGACATACAACGCACAGACCAAACCGCTGGACTTAAAGGGCTGACATTTTGCATGGCGATACTTCTTATAGTGTAGGGGTGCACTAAGAAAAATTTTTGAAAAATTCTTCATAGATTTTTTAAAATTAAATTTTTAAGCTGTTTTTGTAACTTTTTTTAAGTTTGCATTTAAAATAATAATTTGAGGGTTATAAAATTTATATCACGAGAAAGATCATAAAAATTCCTTCAAAATGAGATCTTTTTCGAATCTTTACCTCCCTTTTCTGATTTTTGGTGAATTTTTAAAGATTAATTTTTTAGAATTTAATTTATTAAATGCTGATCATGTGATTTCTTTTTATGGTACTTTCAATAAATTTATTGTCACATCCATAAAATCTAAATAGTCGAAAAAATATTTTTTTCTTGCTAATGCGGTAGATGATTGGACATTATTTTGTCTATAAAAATATCCCTTACGATTTTTTTATAAATATTTTTTTATTTACACCAATTGTATACATTGATCGTCGTATTTATTATAAATATATATATATATTTATATTTTTTGGCATTAATTGCATACATTGACCATTGTATTTAATTTGAATGTACTCCTTAGCGAAGTGCGGGTTTTCAGTTAGTATATACATACATACATATATATATATATATATGTATGTATATACTAACTATGTATAGTTAGTATACATATATACATACATATATACATATATATATATATATGTATGCAAGAATCAAATCTAAGAGAAATATGTAACTACTTTTGTATTTTTCCATTATATGTTATGTTCAAAATTCTGCCTAAATTACACTTCACTAGTTTTTTTATTGTTATCTTTATTACCAAGTATTTGTTAATTCATGTGAGTTTTATCATGACTTTAACAGACATTGCTCTGTATTGTGCTATTAATTTTATTCTGTTAATATGTTACTTTTATTTTAGGAGCATAGAAAATATCCTAGAAAGTTACAAAAAAGAAGAGGATAAAGGTGTTTATTATTAGCTCTCTTTTACATATGCAAGTTTTAATAGAATATTAAAAACAAAAATGAAAAAAAAATTTAAACATGCATAATATAAACTTTTGCTTCAACTTTCCTACAAAATAAGTGTCTTGCCTAATAAAATAAAAGTTGAATGTAAAATAAAAATTGCTCAAATGAAAGTAGGTAAGACAACAAGAGGAAGTAAAAGACAACTGCATTGCTAAAAAAATAACTAAACATTTATTTAAAAAAAAAACATTGAAACTCTCGATAAACAAAAACAAATAAACTCTAATTACAAGGCAGTGACATACGTGCCAAGTGTTCCGTAAAAAACATATTCGTTCTGTTTTTTAAGCTTTATTACGAAAATACGTTTTGAAGCAAAAATGTCCCTTATTTTTACTTCCGCAGCACCGCCCCTTTTTTCCCCCTACATCGCATTTTCAAAATTCATATTTTCCCCTCCTAGCAGCTTACACTGTATAAAAACTTCCTGGACAGCAAGCAGCTTCTACAACATTAGAAAGGAAGAGAAAGTTAACATCATGTGCTTCACCTAAACTTATAAAAAAAGTAAAATCAACCTCATTTGCTTCACCAATACCAGTAAAAAAATTTAAATTAATGTCAAGTGCTTCACCTAACTCTGTAAAACAGTTAAAACCATCCACATGTGCTTCTCAAAAATCAGCAAAAAAAGTAAAATCACATGCAGAGTCACCATCATCTACCAATAATAAATGCATATTGCAGAGGGAAGAAATAATTTTTCTTATATTAAACTCAAATCTTGATCATGCTTTAGCATTTTTTGTGAAAAATGTGATTGTCATTTATGAAACATATAATGTGATGTTTCAAAGTGAAGAGCCGAAAATTCACAAGATGAGAAGAGAGTTGTCGAATTTTTTTGAATTGTTGGCAAGATTTAGGAAATTATGTCATAACTAGGTCTAAATGTGTATTTAATGTGAAATTTGATGTATTTAAAAATCAGAAGGATGATAAAGATTTAGTTATAGGATCCAAAACATCAGAATTTGTCAAAGAATTGTCTGAAAGTGAACTTTTACAGTTCTATTCTTGTGTTAGAAAATATTATACAACATCTTGTTGCTCTTTTTTTTTTCTTTTCTTTTTTTTTTTCCGATTTTGTTGCATGCTGTGTTCGTTATTTTTTTCTTGGGAGGTTGGCAGCTATGCAGTGAACTTCTAACAAAAGCTAAAAGCCAAAAGATAAATGCTAACTAGCAACCCCCATCCTCATTCCCATCTCGCTGTCTGAACACAGATTCATCCTACCTTATATATATACTAACTTCTGAAATGAATCTGCATACTGCAAAAGTCTTAGAAAATAAACTATATTTAAATTATAGTGAGGCTAGTAGGTAGCATAGCCACACTTTCTTAAATCTCAGATTAATGCGAATTCAGGTTCAGATTGAAACACCGCAAACTTTAAATGCCGCAAAGCAATAGATAGATCGAGTGAAGTTGTCAGGGTAAAAAGACTGGTCTATTTAATTCCATAGTTTTTCCTAACAACTTTAAAAATATCCGCAAGTTTGGCCTTTCAGGTTACTTTCTTGCATTACTTTTTTGGTGAAGATCTAAGTTCTCTCATTGAGTCCAAAAATTCATGTTGTATAAATAAAATGTAGCCAGTGATATGATTAAGTTCCATACCTCTTCTGTTTGAGTAATTTAAGCCTGCAAAATTTTATGAACTCCATTTGGAAAACTTTTGCTTAAATATAGGGTATAGCTTCGATATAGGACCCCATTGACGATATTTTGTATTGGCGACTTTTGGTGCATATGGTATCCCAGAACTCGTTTGGGCAACTCTGCCACAGTCGCGTGTGTTTTAAACTGAAATAAACCATTTTCCAGATTGTAACCCAATGGAATACGCGATTTTCAACTTCGTACCCAGTTGGAATAGCTGTGGTATAGTAGAATTTGTACATTGGTAATTTGGTATACACAGAATTTCGTTTCGGCAACCCCGACACAGTCGCGTGACGCAAACCAGGTTGTACTGCCTTTTTCTTATTGATTTTTATTTTGATTTAACTGTGCTTTTCCATGTAGATTTATCTATAATTTCTGGATCTACAAAGTTTATGCTATTTTCTTTTTTGTATTATTTTTTAATTTATATTTTGCAAAATTAAATTTCTATGTAATTCATATGTTATTAACAATGCAATGTTTGGCTAAGTGACAAAAATAAGTCGCCAATATAAAATATCCCCAATGGGGTCCTATATTGAAACTGTTCCAAATATAGATCTAAGATCTTGCACAAGTGAATGGCTGATTTCTTTAAGAGAAGTTTGGGGATTATTGGTATATTGATTTCTCTGTACAGTAAACTCTGATTTTCTGAAATGAATCTCTAAAAAAAAAGGAATAAGTTGTATTATAATGATGCTCTTTGAAAAAAAAAAAATTAGTCAAAATGATTTAAATTATGTAAATAGTGAAGATGTATCAGTATTTTACATTTACAATTTTGAGGTTTGTTGTAGTATCTAATGCCCTGTGGCCAGAAGTATTCCAGACCAGGTCCTTATAGGCTAGCGAGTTGAGATGTGTGTGTCTCTGGTTTATAATCGCACCACAAGGGTCGGAGTGCAATTGAGTCAGTTACCACCTCTAATTTGACTAACATCTTGCCCTCTTTGACCCCATAGAGGGACTTTCTGGTCTACGGATTTAACATGTCCACATCTGACGTAGACACAGAGGTTTGAATGGCACTTTTCGGGATTCGAGCATAGCACCTTCAGTGCTGTAAGCCAACACACTATCACTAGGCTACCTTGGGCCTATATTTGAGGGTTGGTGGGGGTAGAGCCAAAACAACTGGGTCATTAAACTTATGGCCCTAGTAATTTTTAACTGGACAAGATCTTACACAGTGGGTCACCAATTTTGAATGGATGTAGTTGCATTCAGTGCTGCTAGTCAAATAGAGAAGTGCAGTGATATCTCGGTACTCATTGTTAATTGGTTCCAGAAGGCACAATGAATACCGAAAATGACAAGTTCTGATCGGATTTTAATCATAAGGAATAATGTAAATTGAATTTATTCATTCCTGAAAACCAGACACTTATTGGGCAATTTATAAATGCATGGGGCTGTTTTTTGATACAAAATCTTTCAACTAGACATATGTAATTTAAAACAATAATTCGATAAGATAAAATAAAGTAAAATTTATCTTCACTCAACCTGCACTACAAGGAGTTGATGACCTAATAGGAAAGTGGTGAAATTGAGGATGAGAGGGATTATTGCCTGGAAGGGGGAGTCTCCTTCCAAGAAACATCATGTGCTTACACAGGGATTTTTTTCTTTTCTGTCTCATAACACCACGTATCTCTGGCGTAGATTCAGATTTAGGGAGATTCATGACAAACCTATTGAGAGAAACTTGCCTCTGACTTTGTTTCAAAATATTTCTGAAGTGAGACATTGTTTGATCATTAAACAAGTCCACATTTTGGCTTGCTAGAGCTTTGTCAAGGTGATACTTTTGAACAAAATTTTGTAATTCAACCTGTTAAGAACACATTTCAGCATATTTGACGAGCACCGAGCAAACGTCAAATACTGAAGTTTTTGTTTTTTCATCGAAATGCGACAAGTACTGAGCAAACATTAAGTATCGAAGCAATTTTTCCCTGTTGAAATGCAACGAGTACCGAGTTATGACTGTACCACCTCCTAAAAACATGGTCTTAAATTTCAAAAAAAAGTGGATGCCTAAATTTAATTAAGGCCTTTAAACTGTAAAATATTTCAATTGCTTTTTCCTCTATGTGAATTTCTGAACCCCCCTCCCCTTTTTTTCTCTTTTTGCCAGAGACTTTTCCCTTTAGGACATTCACTCATCCATACCATAATTTTTTTGGTTGCTTTATAATAGGAGCACCATATAAGGGAACCATCATTGCTCCTTATGGGACACAGGAATATTCATACTTTAGTTGAGATTCTATCACTTTGTGGAAGGTCATTAGCAAATAGAAATTCCCATTGGATTTATAAGATTACTAGCTGAATACCCGTGCTTCTCTATGGAGTACATGCAAATTAAATGCAATGGTCAATGTATGCAATTAATGCCAAAAAAAAAAAATATATATATATATATATAATTTATAAAAAAATCGTAACGGATATTTTTATAGACAAAATGATGTTGAAGAAAATATTCAAATTAAATCTAATAGAACATACTAAAGAATATAGTACAGTTTGAGGAACATTTCTTTTACTGTATTTTAATATTTTTTTGGATAATGTCCAATCATCTGCTGCATTATCAAGAAAAAAAAAATTTTTTTTTTGGTCTATTTTGTTGTTAAGCATGTGACGCAAAATTAGTTTAAAGTATCACAAAAAGAAAAGAAACCACGTGATCGGCTTTTCATAAATTAAATTCTAAAAATGAATCTTTAAAAATTCACCAAAAATCAGAAAATGAGGTAAAGATTCGAAAAAGATTTCATTAAAGGAATTTTCATGATCTTTCTCGCAATATAAATTTTATAACCCTCAGATTATTATTTTAAATGCTAACTTTAAAAAATTTTACAAAAACATCTTAAAAATTTCATTTAAAATAATCTAAGAATTTTTGAAAAATCTCTCTTAGTGCACCCCTACACTATAAGAAGAATCACCATGCAAAATGACAGCCCTTTAGGTCCAGTGGTTTGGTCTGTGCATTATCAGTCAGTCAGTAAATTGCAGAACTGTTTTATATATATAAAGATCAAATGTGTTATGTAGAATCTTGTATGGAAAAGTTACTGAATTTCATTTTCCCTTGCTAATTTAAAATACACTGTTGTAGTTTACAATTTAAAAAAAAGAATCTGCCAATGTATTTGCAGTATTTATACCTATGAATTCCAGTTTATTTTGAAACAGTGTTTGTAAATTTTGTATGAATTTTTATTGATTTACTTTAAGTAATTGCTTTTTTTTTCTATTTTCAGGATTAATATCAGCATGTACAAGTTCTGAACCATCAAGTATATTTGATGCATTTGAGAAAACTACAGCCCAGTCGATTAATCCAACATCTGCAGCTTTATCTAGTTCATCTGATAAGGCAAAGGAAAGTGTGAGTATTTATTTGCTAATTATACTGAAGCACGGCTTTACCAGATCATAAAAACACCCAAAGAAACTATATGGAAAAAATTAATTTTATCTGAGCCATAGAGTAAGAACCAGAGGTTACTAATCTTGCATGAATTAATTTTAAACAGTTTTTTATAATTAGAGGTACGTAAATTTCACATAAAAAATATCAAAATTTCGCAAAAAAAATATTACAAAATATAAAATTTTGCATTTATTTACAAAAATAAATATTTATGTATATAAATTCAAAAATTTCACATTTATTAAAAAAATCACAACTGTACTTGGTTAGGTAAGTATCAAAATTCTTAGTTAAAAGCTAACATTGTAGTAGTCTCCACATTGTGTTAATTAAGTCTTCGAGAGTGCGATTTCTCAGTTAAAGACAGTGGATGGTCTTAAATAAGCAATTGTGTTAAAAAATTATTACTATTATTACCTAATTTTGCTTAAAAAGCCGTTTATCATTGAGTTTTCACTGAAAAGTAGTAAAAAAAAAAATTTTACATTTATTCGCTCATATCGGCAAATTTTTCATTTATTCGCATCTATTTCATAAATATGAAAATTATGTCTCTCAAATGATGATTTACTCCAATTTTAGTGTTGACTCATTCAAAATCCAGTTTGTATCCCGGCATTAGTTAAATGAATTAATTCTTAGGTTATACATCTGTCATCAAAGACCAGACTTTAACGTGAATAGTTTAATGACTCATGCATTAGAAAAACATAATACTAAACCTAGCATTTATCAAAAATCATTATCTTTGATACTTTAATACGTACCTGTCTCTGTATTAATTTCCCTTAAATTAGATGTGTGCTTTTTGTTAGAAGTAAGTGCCATTTATCGGCATATTTTACTTATAAAGATCGCTATCCCTAACTTTGATTATATCCCGGCAACTATGCGCAAATAAAGGCACCTAAACATATAAAAACGTCTATTATTTCCTTTTAATTTATGTGTCCTCTCATGTTGGCTTTGCCGCGGAGTGCAGGGGTTTCGAACTTTTATTTGTAAACAACGTCATGTTGGAAAATGACGTCACTGTCATTTTCCGGAGAAAGATAAACTGTCGTTGTATTTTGATTCGCTAAATGCAAATTTTCTGTCATTATTCAAATTTTTCATTGTTTTGTGATTGGCTGCCAGAAATCTGACTGCAGCTTGTTAACCTTGTTTAAGCACTGTATATAACGAGTGAAACTGTAGTTCAGCGGTGGTGTATCGCTGTTGCATTAAGTTATTTTTGTGATACTTGACATATTATAGTCTTGTATCGTATTTTATTACTTGTTTCTTTTTTACCGGAAATGTAACCAGTTGATGTATTTCTTTTTTTAGTTTTTAATTTAAATAAACTACTTTAATTTTTTTTCTTAAATTTGGTTTGGCTCAACTTTATTTAATTTTTTTGATGTTGAAAGATAAGTTTAATTTCTGAGCCATTACCGTGCTCAGCACTACAGCGTAATTAATTCTGCTTGATTGGGTTTTTTTTCAATCATCTATATCGAGGCTCTATTACTTTTGATTGAATACTGTTGCAGTTAACCTGTCTAGAAAATGTGTCTACTATTGTCAACTGCATAAAAGCCGAACATCCAATAAAAATGGTATTGTTGGATAGCCTGAACTTTTGTTTTGCACAAGTTGGCCATCCTTGGACACATTTTCTCCATAGCAAATCCAATAGAGTTAGTACACAGCAGCCTTAAAAGCAGTGGATTTTTGTTGGAAACTTATTTAAATATATTATCTAATAGGACCTCAGTTTTCTAAATTTTGCATATATTTTCTCGGTAAAGGGGGATCTACCTAAATCTGAACAGCCAAAAGGACCGAAACGACGTAAAATTTGCATTAAACTTCGTACAGCTGCGGAGGAAGAAAATCAAAAGGAATCCCCTGCAGAAAAGTGGAAGAAATTTCTTCTAGAGGTAAAACTTTTAATGTGAATTGAATGTTTTGTTTTAGACGGAAGTATATATGTTAATGATTTCATTTTTAACCTAGGTGAAAGCTTTACTGAGTGGAACAGACAAGTATAATATATTTTGCTCTGCTATCAAAGAGTACAAAACTGTTAAGGATGTACAAAAATTTGCTGTAGCTCTGACAAATATCTTCAGTGAAGTTCCTAGTAAACAGAAATATTTTCAAAGTAATTTTTTTTCTTATTTTGTTTAATGTTTAAGTTGTCTATTTTTGGTAATCATTCTTTACATTTGTACCTGTATATTATTTATTTATTTTACAAATGCCAGTCATTTGTCTACTAGGCCATGGGCTCTCTAATATTTCAAAACAAGGTAAATAAAATTTAAAAGTACAGGGCACACATCAAGATGTACTGCAGTCATAGGTCGAGCTGAATGGCACAATAGGCAGTCGGGCGAATAAGCCAGATCAATCAGGAAGGAGCAAAGTTGTCGCATAGGAGTTGGCAAAGTGGTACCCGCAAAACAATTTTAACACGTTCTCTGCCACTGACGCTCTAGTGCGTCAGCATGGTGCTACCTCCCATGCCGGCGACACTCTGGTGCGTTGGTCGACTAGGATAAGCTATTTGCTCTATATTTAGTGCGGCCTTGGAGTTTGAACGAAGATCTTGTTGAGGCATGTTAGTGAAGCATTATTTTTATATTTTACGCGCGTGATTTTCAAATTTTGTGTTTTAATTTTTTATGTGCATTTTTAAAAATGGCGGACAGTACAAGTATGGCAGGACCTTCACAGCCCAAGAAAAAGAAAGTAAATAAAAAATTGATTGATGCCAAAATATTAGAATTATAATAAAAGAGTGATCTTTCTGATTATGACAGCACAGACAATGAAGATTACGGTTGGGATTCTACGAGTGAATCGGAAGGAGATAGTGATGTTGCGGTGGACACCATAGAAACGTTGGCATCTGAGGATGGATATGCCAATTTTAGTGGCAGCGAACGTGTTAAAGTGCCCGCCATTCAAATTCTGAAAAATTTTAGATATTTGAACAACAAACACTTGTAGTTGTAATAAATAATTTTAGTAAAAATATTAAGAATCATAAAACCATAAAAATCAAAAACTGACCAGCCTGAACTCTCGACAGCATCACTCTCCTCTTGCTTTTATGATAAGTATGATGCATTGAAAGATAAATTGCCGCTCTGGAAATCGCATATGGAGAAAGATAATTTTTCACATTTCCTCCCCAAAAATGGTGATAGAAAATTATTGTGATCAAAAAGCTACCAGCTATCAGTCTATCAAACATTTTGATTCCTTATTGGAAGTATTCAATACCAGATTTGAAGAATTCTACGAATTGGAGGCATTCTTGACGTTTTTCATTAATCCTTTCTGTCATTCAGAGGAAGATGTTACTCATAAAATCGTAACATATTTTGATATTTCCAATAAAGAGGACATAGAATTTGAAGTTATAAATATTAGAAACTAGCTGAAGTACCCGGCGTTGCCCGATTTTCAAAAAATAATATACCTATGTTTTAATCTGAACTATCAACTATATCTATACAAAATTTTAGCTCAATTGAATCAACACTTTTTCACTTATAAAGGAACAAACATAGGCCAATTTCACAGTTTCAATGAAACACACTGATTTTTGAATAAAGTTAAATAATTCAAGTTCTATTTACGCAAATTGTTCATGAAATTGTACATAAATTCAAAAACAAAGTCTATAAGTTAAATAAAGTTCTGTAATATTATACGAATAAATTTCCAGTTGATAGCCAATAAATTGTAAATATTTTTTTACCTTAAATGTCCAATAAAAAACGTAGTTCCAAATGTAATTTTCTCCAATAAACTCTTAAACGTTGCCAGTTTCAAAAATCCTTTTTGTATTTATCAATACCTCCTCCACTTGAATCTTTAAAATATTAAATGTTTTACTGATAATAAATGAAAATGTAGTTTGATGTGTTGCTGTGGTTACTTAACTATGGTTGACAAAGAAAATTCAAATGTTAAATGTTTTACTGATAACTGAAAATATTGTTCGATGTGTTGCTATGGTTACTTGACTATGGTTGACAAAGGAAAAGTAGCAAAGGATGAAGCATCAGCTCAACATTTAGGACCCTAACTTTCTTTCTACTGATCAGATATACATAATATATAGCCTATGTCCATCTGGAATAATGTACCTTTCAAATAGTGAAAGAATTTTTCAAATAGGTGTAGTGGTTCTGGAGATTACCCTCCACATATAAAATCGACTCTCTCTCTTTATATATTAGTATAGATAAAATTGAATTAAAATAACATCATAATGAAGAAAAATTCTGGGATTTAGTGAATGGAAGTAGCTTTTCATTGTTGAGAAAATGTGCTCTGAAATTGAACTCTCTTTGCGCGTCGACATATACTTGTGAATCTTTGTTTTCCAATATGAAATACTTAAAAGCAAAGTGCCGATCAAGCCTCACTGACACACATTTGAACCAATGCCTAAGAACTGGGAATTCAACTTATATGCCACATTACAACGAGTAGCTGCAGATTTGCGATGTCAAATATCGCATTAATTATCAATTTAAAGATGATTTTGTTTAAATTAAAATTTGAATTTATGTGCTAAAAATTTGCCGCATTAATATTTTCATGTTTAAATATTACCCCCCCCCCCCTTCTCTTTCTCCAGCAGTGCCTGCTGAACTCTCGCATTTCTGAAATATGCCCTCCTAGCAAAAAAGGTTGGCAACCCCTGCTGTAGCAGATTTAGCATAAACCAGGGTACACCACGAGGAGGCCTACTACACGACACCCCTTATACCTGTGTATGAAAATGTATTATTGCTATTAGCTTTTGGTTTGATATTTGCAAATGGGAATAAATATTTTATTTGTGTCATTCCTTTCAAATTAACTGATAAGCTTTATATAGTTTTATATTTCCCTTAGATTTTGGATGAATCTTTGTGTGATCTGTATTTGAGGAGATGTTTATAATGATAACGAAGAATTGACTTTTTATTCATCAACTTTTACAGACCTGACATTCTGATTTTTGTGATGTGTTTAGTATTTTCTATATATGTACATTGATATTTAAATATTATATTATAGCTGCAGCTTTACTTGTTGACTCAAAGCATAGAGAAAAGTTCTTATCTGTTTGCTTATAAGGTAATATTTTTTTTTACCATTTGCATACTTTTTTTCAGCAATCTGAAAATTCTAATTTATTTTAATACTTTATTTTAGTTCTTACTGTTTTGTAAATCTATTTTTAAAAATTTTTGTAATGCATGGGAAAAAAATCTTTTTTAAAAACAATAATTTTATAAAAATTGTTATTTTTATAAATTTATTTTAAAAAATTGTTAATCCATGGAAAAAAGTCCCCTGCAAAAATACAATTTTCTGAAATGTTAAACAAATTAAAACTGATATTTTCTAGTGAATTACCACAATTTCTTGCCTATTACCCATAGATTATATTTGTTAAAAAACTTAAATTTTTGTGGTGCAAATTATAAGTTGTTGTGTGCTATTACAGCTTTTTATTCCAAGGTGACTGGGTAAGTTTACAATTGTACACACACATATATATATATATATATATATATATATATATATATATATATATATAAAATCATATTTGCTGGCAAAAGGTAATATTCATATCATATAGGATGCACTTTTTTTCCATTGAAATACACCTAAAATATGGGATGAATCTTATATGCTGGTAATCAAAATTATGAGTTGAAATTTCAGTCTGTCCAAAACTTCTGGTTTATATTAATATACATGTATAAATATTTTATTGTATTTTGTTAAAAGGTGGTTTCAAATCAATCATTTCCATAAATTTTTTCTGTTCTGTAAAAAAAGTTGTGATTTTTTTGCTTTATTACTGAAAGAGGGATCATTCCAGTAAAATTGAGTTCAGATCCACCTAACTACAATGTTCCATAGTTACATTTTCTTTATAGACATGAATAACTATAAAATTAATACAGTAAATCATTATGGAAATTCATGAAAAAAAGATAAAAATTTTTTTTCCATAAAATTGTGTTTAAAAAATGGGGTATGTCCTACATGCCGGCAAATACGGTATATATATATATATATATATGTATGTATGTATGTATATGTGTGTGTGTATGTTTGTTTTTTTATTTATTTATATATATATATATATATATATATATATTATTTGGACACCTGTGATTGAAAAGAAAAGCAAAATTTATTCATATTCAATAGTTGGTAGAGCCTCCACAAGAGGTAATTAACAGCCTACAAGTCCTTGTATGACGGCTAGAGGTATTTTCTTCCACTCGGCTTGGAGAAGACATGTAAGTTCCTTCACCGATTTTGCATAGTTGTTGCATCCCTTAATTCGGCAATTCAACTCGTCCCAGAGATTCTCGATATGATTCAGGTCTGGACTTTGGGCAGGCCAGTCCATTCGGTTAATCCCATTGTCAACATACCAATCCATGGTGAACCTTGCAACTTGCTTCACGTATATCAGGACTGTAGATATCGTCATTTGCATGGGTGTCCAAATACTTATTGGTAGATAATATATATATAGACAGAGAGAGGTTGATAGATATTTATATATATATATGTGTGTGCGTGTTATAGATATTTATATTTTCCATTTATTTTAGGTTCCTATCTACTCATAGTTCTTGTGAAATGTTAAAACTCCAAACATCACTTAAATGAGTAGGATGTATATATACCACATGATGTGCCTTTCTACTAAGAAAACGGGTCTGCATGTTTTTTTCACATTCTTAAAAACTTCCCAAAACATTACGAGTTAAATTATAAATTTAATTTCCATTACGAGTTCAATTTCTGTGTCCTCTCACACTAAATGCTACCCTCTCAAATAGTGGCCATTTTATACAGTTTTCATCTAATGTAAAAAATTAATATATATTTCTGGAAAAAGAAGAAATATGCATGTAACTGTCCTCAACACTTGTATTAAGAAAATCAATGAATGTGCTGACTAGATGTAAATCTGCTAGGGAATTGAAACTCCATTTGTTGGGAGTCTTCCAGAATGGAATCAAAATCTTATACAGACACTGACATCCTGATCAAGAAGCATGTAAAAAGGCAGATTCGTATGAGTTGGCAACAAAAGAAGGTAGGAAAACCATTTTCATAAGAATTTGTAATTCAAGGTTATTTCCATTCCTGGAATAATCAGTGTTGTTTCTACAAACAACTTCAAAAATAGGAATTTTGATAATTATGTCGGTTTTATGTACACAAATTGTACAGGGAATGACTTGGTAGGTATTTAAAATTGTTTTTTTTTAAGATAGCCTGAAATTATCAGTGTCATTTCAATAAAGAAATAGACATGTTAAAGGTGAAAATAATTTGTTTTTAATTATATTTTATTATCTGTATGATTAATATTAACTTCATATCAGTTCTGGATTGACAAAAATGGAATATGTTAATGTAACATATGCTATAGTTTTTCTAAAAGAACCTTTGTCAAGATATCTCTGTAAAAAGAAAACAAATCTATTGTATGCGATATTTCCAATTTTAATTAAAAAATATCTTTTAGCAACATTGTTTCTATTTTGCTAATAAAAAATTTATATATTTTAAAATTGTGTCATTCAAACTATAAAATGTGTCTTATTTGCATTTTATATCTCCGAAAAATCCAGTTTTTACCTACTAGGTACTAATTACTTTGTAATAGTTATCTGTGATATTTTTTCATAAATGTATAAATCTAAAATAAAATGTTTATTTTTAGATTGTAAATTGCAGTCTGTGTATTTATTTAATTCAAATAGATTCATATGAAATTATTGTAATTTATTTTTCTATGTGAAGGTAACCTAGCTAAATTATTTAATGAGGAAATATAATGTTTCTCGTTTTATTTAATAAAGAAAGAAATTTCTCCAACCATGATAAAATTGAGCTTGAACTTTCTGCAAAAATAATTGTTTCTTTTTATGTCTCTAAAAATCCCAGTTTGACCTGGCTGTATATCCCTCAGAAAGTGCTGCAATTCTGAAAATCATTTACACCAAATACAGTGTGAACAATTTTATTTATATTTGCACATTACACAAAAATATTGAATGAAATATAGTTTGCATTTTTCATGAAATGAACATATATACAATGAATATTATTTAAAAGTGAAAAATAGAGCCTCGAGTCTCAGACAATGAAATATTTTGCTGTGCACAGCTGACATCATACTGATGTTGCAAAAATATTCACATCTAGCATATAGGTTTTGACATGGCCAGGTGATAAATACAGGAGGCAGGTGGTCAGTGAGGCAGCTGTTAAGTACATTGGAGGGTAAAGAATTCTAAATGCAGAATTTCTCTAAACTTTTACTGGTGTCTGATAAAATGCAGTCATCTAGCCCAAAGGTGTGCAAATTTTTTTGGACCGCAACCCACTTTCTTTAAATAAAAAAACAATGACAAACTTTTGGTAGTAGCAATTTTTTTTCTTAAATATAAGGAAAATGCTAACCCCCCAAAAAAGTAAGCAAATGTTGACAAACTATTTTATTGACTTTTGCTGAATATTGGAAGCCTGTTTGATAACTTATTTAACAATAACTATATCATATATATATATATATATATATATATATATATATATATTTAAATTATACTTTAAATTATATATATAAATATATATATATTAATATTATATATATAAATATATCTATATAAAAAATTTTTAAATGTGTACTTATAGAAAATTTAAAGTATAATTTTTTAATTAACTAATTCAATGTGGTATAAATTTATATTAAACTATCTGTGACCCTTCCAATATTTTTCATGACCCCTGGGGATTGCAACCCACAGTTTGTACACCATTGATCTACCCCACGATGTAAAGAACTATTGCTAATTGCAAAGTGTGATACTAAATTTAGAGTGCTTGAAGATAGCAAAGTACAAGGTAATGTCCTTGCTGCAATTGCTTCACCCACAGGGGCATTTACCATGTATTTTATCATCATCTTATTGCAGTGATTCCCCACTGGTGTGCCGCGAGATATTTTTCAGATAAACAAAAAATATTTATAGGGCCCACTTAAAATAAATATTAAGTCGAATTTCTTACTCTTACGCCCTGACAGATAGTGACGCACATTGATTTACTCACCTGAGGGTGAATGAGCTACCCTCATGCCCACAAACGTTAGGCTCGATATCAAACATTTTTTCTTTAAGCATCTATTGCAAGTCTCTCATTAATAAACCACTCTTTTGAGCTATTTTTATTGTAGTCCTCTAGCATCATTCTATATTGAATCCCATGGCTATTATTGAAACTGTATTAATATATCCTATTCCAGTGTTTGTTACTTGTATCTTTCAGTAAATTAATAAATCAGCAATGGAGTCAGTATTTGTTTGAACTTAAATTCAACATTTTTCTGAAATATATTCCATTTTAATTTTATATTTAAAATATTGAAAAAATAGAACTCTAACAAGGGTACCACAAGTTTCTTATATCATTCCTGAGGGTTCCGCAAACACAAAAAGTTTGGGAATCGCTGTCCTATTGTGTATTTGTAATATCTGCTAAAGAGTGTTGTTTCCAGTTACAAATATATGTCACAATGATGTCATTTTTTTCCCATGCCCTAAGGCCCACAATTGTCAGATTAAAAGGTATTCTGCTATCAGATGAAATAATGAAATTTTAAATGGTCATTGATAGTCTACATAGAATTCTTTAGTTTCAATAATTTGTGATTTAGTTAAAACTTTGGAAATTCCTCTTTTGTCATGAAATCTGCTAATGCAATAAAATATAGCATTCTATAATACAACTTTTGAACAAGAATTACTCTGAAAAATTCTTATTTATTTTTAAATTTTATGAAATTTTAGAAAGATATAGCATTTTGCTCTCAATCTTATTTCATTTTGGGCCTAATTTTTAGTTATTGAAATCAAGGATTGAGAAGTTTAAAACATATGTTCAAAAGCTATGAATTGTTTTAAAAAGAATTCTTTTGGTTTTGTCAAGTATTTGTTGATGTTAGAGTATATACTGAGTTGCTCAAGATCTATAAATTGCAATCTTTTTAATGTCAAGAGTACAGGGCTTGGGGCCAAGTCTGCCCTCTTGGATTTATTTGGCATTTACCAAATTTTTATTTAATTTAATTACATACCAAAAGAATGATGTAACTCCCTTTTCGGTACAGATGTAGTATACGCAACGAACGCCAAGGAGCGATTTTTCGCCAAATCTGATGGTTGTTTGGCGGTTTTTATATTCTGGCAGGGAGAATTTTAAGATCGGATGGTATTTTTTAGAATTTTTTTGGGAAGAGTTCCGTATCCTGTGCCGCTTGGCGCTATTTGGCACGATTTCTGATTTTTCCGCGTTTGGCGGAAAACTCAGATTATTGGAACCTATCTAAGCGACGCCATCTTTTAGGTGTCACTTAGACTTAAAAACAAAACAAATAGAAACAAAATAAATTTTATAACAAACACATATTTCTATTCTATTTGTTTGGTAACCTTTCCAACTTTGTTCCAGTTTTGTCCGAATAAGAAACCACCATAAAAACATCGTAATCCAAACGAATGATAATATGCCATATTGAAATATTTATCGCCAAAAAACTTTCGCCAAATTTCCCGGCACAGGATACGGAACTCTTCCCATTTTTTTTTGCGATAAAGTTTGTTTTACTGACCGCTACAGCCAGCGGAAGCTTTTTTTTTTTTTTTTTACTGTACAACAGCCAGCGGTATGTAGCGAAGCCAGCGGCTGGGGATTTTCTGTAATGTTTTTGGACGGATGCGTAGCGGAGTGAAGCAAGGGTATCTGAGCGAAGCGAAGATCCCGTGTGCGCCTACGAGTTTCAAGAAGCCAGCAGTAAGTTTGTTTTCCAATTTATTGTTTACATTTCGCAGTTTAAGCCTATCAGGTCTCCGAACGGGATTTTAGCGCCAACTTTTCGCCAAATTGGCGATGACCCGTTGCGTATACTACATCTGTTCCAAATAGGGTAAACAATATCAAAGTCAGATTTTGAAAACGTTTTAAAACTGCTCAAACACGTTGGCGAGAATAATTTTCCATTACGCCAAACACTGTAAAATCGGCGCCAAAAAATCCAAGATGGCAGCCCTGTACTCTTCCCCCATTCTTTCACAATTACTTTGCAAGCTACTTAAAACTTATTTCAAAAGATTCGAGTTTCAGCATTTGGACAACTCCGTAAGTTTATCGACTTTTTTTCTCTTCCTGTTATTGCAAGTAACCATTATTTTCCTATTTTTTAATAAATAAAGATTAGTTAAAAATAGCAGTAATACCTCTGGTTCTAGAAATATTTAATTCGGTCTTAAAATTACTAAAAACCGTCCAAGGAATTTCGCAGTTGCTTACTACTCGATGCAAAACATTAATGAATGGAATACGTCATCGTATTTCTTCTTTTAAAATCACAATTTGCTTCCAGTTATATTTAGTCCGATAAAATTCCATTTTCTTCTGAAAATGTGCATGTTCCGTTTCACAGACGTATGTTGACTTGAGGATGGGAACAGTCCATTTGACTGAAAAAGTTTAGAAACTCAATTGAATCTGGCACTTCTTCATCAACTCATTTTTGTTTTCTAAATCTTGGAAAATATCCACGTGTTTGACAAAAAGCTGAACGATTTGCTTGCAAAGGAAAAAAGAAAATAAATTATCACTTTCCTTTCAAAAATCGGTGGAAACAGCAACTCATTGGTCTCTCTAAAATATGATCGAGAACTAGGATTCGGCAGTCACTTCTTGCAACCAGTCTAGATAGTGGGTCACTCTCGTATACACTCCAGGAAATCCAGCTTGGGCGCATTGGAAACCGAAAGACACGACACCGACTAACACCCAAACGTCATTTTCAAGCAACATCAAAGGTCCGCCAGAATCTCGCTGCGAAGAGAGAAACAGGAGGTCAAAATGACAGTTTAACGCACAGAGCTACGAAGCCACATTCTGAATAATTTGGATTACCAAAGAGGAAATGTATATACTGCAGAGCAGGTTTTATTAAATAGCAGCCAGCATGACACAGTAGATTAAACAAGCATTTTTTCTCCTACGAGTTTATTGTATGTTTCAGGCGGCAATAATTTTAATGTTCAGCCAGCTGCTTTTATTTTTACTTTATGTACTGTTCTACAAGATATTGTAGAACAATACGTAATGCATTTGATATTGACATACTCTGGCCTAACAAAAAAGTTCGTATCATTAAACGGCCTAACTTATATAAACCCCGACTACGGTACAGTGTTATCATAGAAGACAACGTCATCCTTTTCGAGTCGTCTACTACCTAGCGAATTCTGTCGCCTCAAATGGCGAACTGGATTACGGCCTGAATGCGGGCGCAACGTACCGTCAGCGTTAAAAATTTCAACCAGTCGCAAAGCTCAATTCATTGATCACGTGATACGTCAAACGAATCACTGGTTAAGGGCCTGTTCACATAGGAGTCCGGTAGCGGAGCGATAAAGTATTGAAATATATTTAACCAATGACAAACCTCCAAACGATTAGCAACGAAATTTTTAACGCCTATGATTGGTTTATTTTCGTCTCAACGCCATCTTTCCTTTAACGCTCCGCTACCGGACTCCTATGTGAACAGGCCCTTAGGCGTGTTCACATTGAAGTCCGTTAGCGTTAGTGTAAAAGGAAAAAAAAATGGCGCTGAGACTGAAATAAACCAATCACAGGCTTTAACAATTTCGTTGCTAATCGTTTGGAGGTTTGTCATTGGTTAAATATATTTCAATACTTTTACGCTCACGCTAACGGACTGCAATGGGAATAGAACCTTAGGACTAGACAGTGTTGGCTTATTTTAAAGCAATCACAGACCTTAACAATTTCGTGGCTAATCGTTTGGAGGTTTGTAATTGGTTAAATATGCGCTGACGGATTCTATGCGAACAGGCCCTTATTCTACAATCTCGGAGCCAACGTAGTAACGTAACGCATGCTCCTGATGAAATGTGAACCAAGATCACCGCCCAGGCTTACATAATATACAAGACGTGTTCCTTCGTCTCCAAGCCGCCGATATATTACGTTCGATTCGTAAAGAAAAGCCTGCGTCCTAGAAAGGACAAAACTGCAGGAACGGTTGTAACCATAGGGGATAACGTCATTCTTTTTCATTCGTCTACTACTTATTGAAATTTATCGCCTTAACCGGCGAAACAGATCATTCTTTTTCCCCAATGCAGTGGGTAGTTTAGCACTGAGGACGTTGACCCATCCACATCGCGAATTTGTAGCAATTTTATTATGGGACACATCAAAGAGGTCAGCCCACACTGCACCTTATGAGGGGACACGTCCATGCCCACAACGAAAATGGCCGTGAAATCAAATGTGGGCTTTAATGACGTTATGATTATTTCAAAATTTATATTAACCAGTTGAAACCCGTCAAAACATGATGGCTAGATAGTAAATAAATGTACTAATACACAAATTATACTCATCATTGCCAGATGTTGAAAATCATGATAATGCGCAGAAACAAATTAATGTGTTTAAGTGGCCTCGTGCTTAGTGAGTAGCTAAATCCAGATTTAAAAATGTCACCGAGCATGCGCAGAAAGAAATTTTTTTTTAAATGGTAAATTATCGCTCATTAAACAGCGCGAAATAAACAATTCCTTCAGGTTAAATCTTATATTTCAGAAACATAATTATCATAAAAATAAAAATGGCAGGGAGAGATCCTCGGAATAAACGTGTTTATCATTAAAACATATCACCGAGCATGCGCAGAAACAGTGAGTTTCTAAAGCCAGATTTAAACATACCACTGACCATATTTGATTGTAAAATCAATATTTAATTGTAAATGATCGCTAATTAATAGAAATTGCGGTTACAGAAACCAAATTTGACAAATCTACATATTGCGATCTTTCGTTTCAGACCAAAATGAAGTAAATTGATGCAGTAGTTTTCTCTCACGGACTGCCCAGAAAGTCGGCTTAGCAACTTAAATATGAGGCGGTGAAAGGCAAAGTGGTGTAAGTCAAGAGAGTTTAACTGCAAAAACTACAAAAAAGTCCACCATAAATTGAACAAATTATAATTCATAACAATTATTACAACATTGCAAATAATAGCTATTTACAATTCCACTATAAATTGAACATGGAGATTACATATTTGCCCCCAAATGAAAAAAGTTGAAAATGTGACTTGCACCACTTTGCCTTTCAACGCCTCATATATAGATATATTTTGTTGCAAAAAGAAAAAAAAAATAGACCCGGATAAAAATAACATATAAAAATTCGATTTTAAGTTTTAAGAAAATTTTGCGTTTGGTCCTTTTCTCTTACCTGGCAAGCATCCTTTCCCCCTTCTGGAACTCCTGCGCAAAGAAATTGGTTCGTAATGCCCCGTGGAATAGCCGATCCTCTCTGTTCCAAATATGCTTTGTCACATGTCGGAGGATCTATCACTCGAATAGTAACTTCTTGCAGAATAGTTGCGCGTATACCTCCTGTGAAAAGATAGCTTGATTTAGGTACAGTGATTTTTTTTACATGTTTTTATTAACTCGCTTTCTTGTTTGTTTGTTTATTTGTGTGTTTGTCCAGTACAAATCTTGCATTCGATTTTTAACTAACTTCCCGACTAGCTAGACATTTGAAACTTTTAGAACACGATGACAATGTATTCTTTTGATACTTTTAGCCATCTTCAAGCAGAATTAAATTAATTTTCAGTTAATTTCAGCTAATTTGGTTTTGTAGACTGGGGCAGCCATCTATCTGCCGGGACGAGAACGAAAAGTTAAACGCAAGTTAACTTCCAATTAACTTCATTTTCTTTCAAGTGGATGGGATAATTCACCAAAAAAATTTTAAATAGTATTTATTAATACATAGAATTGTCAAGTTTATATGTTTCAACAGAACACATGGTATATAAAAAGTTCTTTTTATCTTGTAATTATTTTCTTTTAAAATAAAAATTACGCTGCAAGTTACCCCCAGAAGTCAAATTATTTTGAAACTAAAAATGGCCGTTATTCTGGCAACTTTTATCCTCAATAATTTAGCTGATCAACTTTTGACGGTCAGGATTCGTTTAACTGGAATCAAACGACCGAGATGTGACGATTCAAGCATCCCTCTTTCATGCTTTGTTCTACATCCTGCATAGTGTACCGTTTTCTGGGTTCGATGGGATTGAATAAAAATCTCTTCTTGAAAGTGCACACAAAATAAAATTTATTATTCTGTAAATTCTTCAGACGAATACACAAATTTCAAACAGAAAACAAGTAACAACTGTCTTCTATACAGCAGAAAACTCTTAAAACACAAGCCAGGATAACCGTCTTTAATACAATATACGCCTAACGCACTTTCAATACAGAAAAGCGGCCCGTGATGGCACCCATGTGGAAAATATGTAACCCAAATAAAAGTTTTCTTTTGTCCGATCGGTGTTGTCGTCAGTGATGGGTGTGTTGCCTCTGTCATATGCAAATTTCCTCCGTGCACCCCGATCGTGTTTTTGTTGGCCGTTCGCAGAACTGTTTTTTTGTGATACACGTACCGATCCAACGCTCTTCAGGGTTTTCGCATGCGCTGAGCATTTTGCGACGTGAAAAAATGGGCGTTGCCTCTCGAAAATTTCGAGTTTCTGTACCTATAACCGTAACCGTGAGCGCCACTTGGTTGCCGTTCACAGAATCCGGAGCTCATATCTCTAAATAACTATATCTGAAATTTCATCCCGATCGGTTGAACGGAACAGTCGCTAGAAGGTCCATATATCGGCAGAGTTTTTTATGACCACCCTGTATATATTGTAGCGTACTACCAGTATGGGGTTATTTTTTCCCATGAGCTCACAGATTTCGCGAAACACAGCTGTGTGTTTATCGGGCGGTTTCCCTAACAAGTGGTGCGGGTAACTGTTTTGGAAAACCGAAAATAGTTTCACCCCCGTGATAGAGCTGTCTTTCTCTTAGCGATAACTTCATGCGAGTGACATTCGGCGGGCGATAAAGTTTCGGCACTAAGAAGAGCTGTCAGCCGATAATCTGCCGGCCCCCCACCCCGGCTGAAAATCCAGATATTCAAGAGAGACGCTGCATAGAATCCGAGCTGAGTAGATGTGTTTTTTTCTAGGCTCCTGTGTTTGTGGGTCCTGGAGCGTACGTGTAAATCTACACGGGATGTAGTTGCATATGTTGTAACCTTAAATGCTAAGTTTTTCTGTTTGTAAATAAATTTCCTCGTTAAGTTTTTGTTTTAAAAAAATTGGCCTTTGCTTTTTAATTAGGACTCTGTTTTGCTTTGTTATGGATCCCATAGTAGTAATTTTTAGCCACGCCTCAGAGAGAATCACCTTACCTACTTACAGTGACGCCACAATATATAATTTAATTTAATTTTCTAGTTTATCCTTAATTATTTCTTTCATTTGCTCAAGAAAAAAAAAATGAACAGACAGAAGGGGAGTGATCCGAAAACGGGGTTGGGCCACCATTTTCTAGTGTACACGTACACACACACACACACACACACACACACACACATATATATATATATATATATATATATATATATATATATATATATATATATATATATATATATATATATACACTAGCTGAAAACCCGCGCTTCGCTACGGAGTACATTCAAATTAAATGCAACGGTCAACGTATGTAATTTATGCCAAAAAATAAATATATATATTATATATATAATAGCCGTTGTCTCTGTATAACACTTCCGGGCTGTACTCATCTTTCAATTGAAGCCCTCAGTAAACAAACAGCCGGTTAGGCTTAATTTCAATTTCAGATGTGGATCAGAATTTTTTCTTACCTAAAAACTAATATCTTCTCCATCAAATCACGTTTGTTCGGCCTATTTTTCTATAAAACATTCAGAACTAAATAAAATTTGATGTTTTTAGCCGCATATTTAACAGTTTTTAAAAATCTGTTTACTTTTGCGATGAATTCTAAAAGTAAACAAACTTGAATGTGAATGAATCAAATAGCTCAAGTATTCATATCGCGTAGTGAGCTGTAAAAATCTGGATGGCAGTCTACTACTCCAATCGCATGAAAAACTAAAAAATAATGAAAGGGTTTGCTTTTACAAGGTGTGGATTAAATGCAATATTGTTAGATAATTCGGGATATTTTTTAACTTTCATATACTTTTTCCATTATGACGTCATTATTAGTATTATGACGTCAAAATGACGGGTTGGATGGCAGTCTACTACTCAAATCGCATGAAAAACTAAATATATAAAAAATACTGAAAGGGTGTGCTTTTACAAGGTGTGGATTAAATGCAATATTGTTAGATAATTCGGGTATTTTTAACTTTCATATACTTTTTCCATTATGAAGCCATTATTAGTATTATGACGTCAAAATGACGGGTTGAATGGCAGTCTACTATTCCAATCGCATGAAAAACTAAATAAATAAAAAGTAATGAAAGCGTTTGCTATTACAAGGTGTGGATTAAATGCAAGATTGTTAGATAATTCGTACTTTCATATACTTTTTTCCACTATGACGTCATTATTAGTATTATGGCGTCAAAATGACGGGTTACCTTCTAGTTTATAATAAATGCGATGATCAATGTATACAATTGATGTAAAATATTTATCTATCTATCTATATATATATATATTTATAAAAAAATCGTAAGGGATATGCATTTTTTTTGGATAATATCCAATCGTCTGCTGCATTAGAAAGAGAAAAAAATATTTTTTTTTTGTCTATTTAGTTGTTACGCACGTGACGATAAATTTATTGAAAGTACCAGAAAAAGAAATCACGTGATCGGCATTTAATAAATTAAATTCTAAAAATGAATCTTTAAAAATTCACCAAAAATCAGGAAATGGAGGTAAAAGTTCGAAAAAAATTTCATTTTGAAGGAATTTTTATGATCTTTCTCGTGATATAAATTTTATAACCCTCAATGTATTATTTTAAATACAAATGTAAAAAAAGTTTAAAAAACAGCTTAAAAATTTAATTTTTAAAAATCTAAGAAGAATTTTTGAAAAATCTTAGTGCACCTCTACACTATTAGAAGAATCGCCATGCAAAATTTCAGCCCTTTAGGTCCAGCGGTTTGGTCTGTGCGTTGTATGTCAGTCAGTCAGTGAATGAATGAGTCAGTTACGGAACTGTTTTATATATATAGATTATATATATATAATGAAAGCTAAGGAGATGTTAGATGAGAGGACGAGACCTCGAATCATTATTCAGTCGTGGAGAGTGGCTGGGAAAGGCTTAGGCAGAGTCTATGTAATGAAAGCTTTCGCGGGGCGATGCAACAGGCCGGTAAACTCGAACTAATCCAGGTATCAGGTAGGAGACCTCAATTCACATTATGAAGTCATAGTATTTGTAGTCGTCGGAGCGTTAAACAGTAGAAGTGGTCGACGAGTGGAGGCAATCACAATGTAGAGTGAAATAAAATCCGACGCCATGAAAGGAAGAGGCAGTTGGTTCATAGTACAGTTTTTTTATTCTTGGAGATGTTTCCGGACATCTTTTAACAGGATACGTCATTCGGAACAGTCCGGAGGCTGCCGGAACAGCACACCATAAAACAAAAGAACGCAGAGCTAAAAGTTGCGCATGTTTGTCCGACTCGAGCCGAACACAGAAGACCCGCGAAAACTCTAGGTTCGTGCCCCGAGTACGGGCTCGCCGAACTTTTAATTGGTTAAAAATTGACACCTGACATATGGGGTGATGGTTTTTCGAATGTTCTACGACATTCGATCTTATATAAGTGTTGGCCCGCACGCGGCTTTTCGGGGGAAAACTAATAGCTTAATTTGGTATATCTCGATCAAAACCAAATTGAGGAATAATGTTCTGTTGCGGTAAGACAAAGTTAATGAAGGAAAAGGTTTATCGTTTCATATATGTGTTTGAGCCTGCAGTAGCCGAATATATGGTGTGCAGGAAAGAAAAAGTGAATTACCGAACTCCTGGTCTCCCCATCCGGCGACAGTGACATTCCTTCCTTTGAGCTTCTTTCTCCGAATTTCGGGTGCCGTGGGCAGGCAAATGGGCTGGACGTTCGTCCCGAAGCGGATGGGCGACTTGAGGCGGATCACCGCTATGTCGTTGTAGTACTCCCTCGGGATGTAGTCGGGGTGGACGGTGACACTCTCGATGAAATGCTGAACCCCTTCTTTCACTTTGATGCTGCCGACGCGGATAGAGTACCGGGAAGGCACGATTCTCCTGCAAAACAACGAACACTCCATTAAACCACCTGCGGAATTTGACTTCAGTCGATTACCCTAAAGCACACGACACGTAGCGTTGCAATAAGGGACTGATCACGATAGAGTAACCGTCGCGCAGGAATGAGTGCTTGCTCGTTTGTCATTGGTCGAGGAAAATATCCTCCGTTACCGGGAGCAGTATAGCAATAATGTTGTGGTGAGGGAGTTTTTGTCGTGTGCTAATACATATTGGTATGTTGCTTAAGGCTACGTAAAAATAGCCTATGTTGAAATGGCTGTTTTGGTGTAACATTTCGATATTTTTTTTCTTTGCTCTATTTCTAAAGGCCCATCTTTTAGGATTCTAAAACTGTTTTACTTTAAAACCCTTTCAGGGGGCGCTGTTCACAAAGTGGGAAGGCCTAAATCTAGTCTTCTTTTCACTTGCATTCGATGCATTCCAGTTAAATTAGCAGAAATATGACTAGTGCTGCCATCTGTTATCAGTTTAAAGAAGTAAAAAAAAATTGCAACCTTTAGGGCCTGTTCACATAGGAGTCCGTTGCGTTGCGTTAAGGAAAAGATGACGTTGAGACGAAAATAAACCAATCATATGCCTCCAAAGGAATAGCAATGAAATTTTTAACGCCTATGATTGGTTTATTTTCATCTCAACGTCATCTTTTCCTTAACACAACGCAACGGACTCCTATGTGAACAGGCCCTTAAGTGGAAAAAATTTCAAGATTTTTTAGGTTTAAAATATCAGCGGAAAAATCTGCACCGTGCAAACGGTGCAGATTTCAATAAACTGAATGGCCGGAAGTAGTATCTTTTCAATGCATTTTCTAGAAAACTTACCTTTCAGTTTCTTCTGTAGACGAGAAAGCTAAACTTTTAAAAAGTTTTCAATCTATTTTGATCAAATTTTGCAGTAGCGTTTGACACACTACTCACTCTGTTTAAGCGATATAAATATAAAAGATAATTTAAAAAAAATGTTTTTCACTTTTTGGGGTAAATTTCGGTAATTTTTGGAAATAGTGTAAATTTTTGGTTCAGGAGATAGGTGTAACAGTAATCTAGGACATTAAAATATATTGTGTGGAATGGAGTGTAGGCACATATATATATATATATATATATATATATATATATATATATATATATATATATATATGACAGGCTCGCTACTTACACCCTTCCCAGTACGTCGCCTTACATCCAAACTTTTCTCCTTCTTAATCTATCTTTACTTAGTTATTAAAGTTATAGCAGTCAATGAGTTAAAAGGCCGGTGGCAAAGAACTACAATTAATATATCTAACATCGTTTATTTCCAAAATCTTAAGCTACCTGATTCAATCTGATAAATTAAATCCAAGAGTCATCAAGCTCCCGCGCGACGCGTGACTGTCTCCATCAAGAATTTCCCGCCGTCTGATTAAACGCTATTGTTTTTCTGCCATCCAAAGCCACCGCGCATGCCCACATGATCTCTGTGACGCATACACCGGAGTTGAACCATGGGCGTGACCACAGATGTCAATCAATCCAAAGGGAATTTCCCCGATTTCTCTCGATGCATTTCGAACCAAGATATAAGAATAGTGACGAATTACGCCACGACAATAAATTACTAAGCCCCCTTTAAATTTAGAATAATCATTCTTTTCCCACTAAATCCTTGACATATATATATATATATATATATATATATATATATATGCATGTATATGTGTATATATATATATATATATATATATATATATATATATATATATATATATATATATATATGTATATACATACAGCTAAACTAAATAAACATAAACTATATAAATATTTTTTTGTCTATTTAGTTGTTAAGCACATGACGATAAATTTATTTAAAGTACCAGAAAAAGAAATCACGTCAAATATTACGTGATCAGCATTTAATAAATTAAATTCTAAATATAAATCTTTAAAATTTCACCAAAAATCAGAAAATGGATTTAAAGATTCGAAAAAGATTTCATTTTGAAGGACTTTTTAAGATCTTTCTCATGATATAAATTTTATAACCCTCAGATTATTATTTTAAATGCAAACTTAAAAAAAGTTACTAAAACAGTTAAAAAAATTTAATTAAAAAAAATCTAAGAAGAATTTTTCAAAAATCTTTCTTAGTGCACCCCTACACTCTAAGTGGAATCGCCATGCAAAATTTCAGCCCTCTAGGTGCAGTGGTTTGGTCTGTGCGTTGTATGTCAGTCAGTCAGTCAGTTACGGAAGTGTTTTATATATACACTGCTGGCCACTGTAAATGCAACACCCTGAAGAAAACATGCAAGTAACATGAAATTTACAACATGCATTAGCGGGGGTGAGATATGCAAATGATTAGAATTTCAGCGCAGACGCACATCACGCGCGCCTGTGGTGCCACTTCAAAGCGCTATTTAAGGCTTGGAGATTTCTACTATTTCAAGTTCGGCAATTGTGTTTTTCTTGTGGTTTTTTCAAAAAAACGATCAATTATGCCTCATCGAAAACAGCGATCATCTTTTGATCAAGTATCCGAGTTCGACAGAGGAAGGATAGTAGCCTACCGAGATTGTGGATTATCTTTCAGGGAAATCGGTAGTCTTGTTGGACGAAACCAAACAACTGTAATGCGGATATGTGATCGTTGGATGCAGGAGGGTACGACGGACCGGCGTGTTCGATCGCATCCACCTCAGTGCACCACTTCACGTGATGACAGGCAAATTGTGCGCATGGCAGTGACGGATCGCTCAGTCACATCACGAACCATAGCACAGCACATGCAGTCTGTAACGCATCATCCAGTGTCTGCGCGTACCATTCGACACCGTTTACAGGAGAGTGGTCTGTCCGCAAGACGTCCATTGCTTTGTCTACCCTTGACGCAGAACCACAGACGTCTCCGCCGCCAATGGTGCGATGACAGAAGAAAGTGGACGGCAGAATGGAATGAAATTTCTTTACTGGCGAGTCACGCTTCTGTCTGCAACACCACGATGGTCGCATTCGAGTCTGGAGACACCGTGAAGAGAGGATGCTGAACAGCTGCGTTATGCACCGTCACACTGGTCCTGCACCAGGTATTAGGTATGGGGCGGGATTGGATATCACTCTCGCACACCTCTAGTACGCATTGCCGGTACTTTAAACAGCCAGCACTACATCTCCGAGGTGTTGGAGCCAGTTGTCCTTCCTTACCTTCAGGGCTTGCTCAAAGTCATATTTCAACAGGATAATGCGCGACTACACGTGGCACGCATTGTCCAACGGTTTTTCGTCAATCTTCAGATTGAATTGCTTCCCTGGCCGCCTCGCTCTCCGGATCTTTCGCCGATAGAAAACATGTGGTCCATGGTTGCTCTACGATTGACCCAGATTCCATCCCCAGCTGCCACAGCAGATCAACTTTGTCAACGTGTGGAAGCTGCTTGGTCTTCTGTACCCCAAGAACTCATCCAAAGTCTCTTTGAATCAATGCCGAGGCGTGTGGCAGCGGTGATCTCCAACAATGGCGGCTACTCTGGCTACTGATTTTGGCAGGAACCACACTTCAGAGAAGTCTATAAATTTAATCATTTGATACTTGGTCAACATGTTATCTACACAATAAATTTTGTTGTGATATCTGTTGTCTTTCTTGGTGTTGCAATTTGGGTGGCCAGCAGTGTATATAGACTAGCTGAAAACCCGCGCTTCGCTACGGAGTACATTCAAATTAAATACAACGGTCAACGTATGCAATTTATGCCAAAATATAAATATATATATTTATAATAAATGCGATGATCAATGTATACAATTGATGTAAAATATCTATCTATATATATATATTTATAAAAAATCGTAAGGGATATGCATTTTTTTTGGATAATATCCAATCGTCTGCTGCATTAGAAAGAGAAAAAAATATTTTTTTTGTCTATTTAGTTGTTACGCACGTGACGATAAATTTATTGAAAGTACCAGAAAAAGAAATCACGTGATCGGCATTTAATAAATTAAATTCTAAAAATGAATCTTTAAAAATTCACCAAAAATCAGGAAATGGAGGTAAAAATTCGAAAAAAATTTCATTTTGAAGGAATTTTTATGATCTTTCTCGTGATATAAATTTTATAACCCTCAATGTATTATTTTAAATGCAAACGTAAAAAAAGTTTAAAAAACAGCTTAAAAATTTAATTTAAAAAAATCTAAGAAGAATTTTTGAAAAATCTTTCTTAGTGCACTATTAGAAGAATCGCCATGCAAAATTTCAGCCCTTTAGGTCCAGCGGTTTGGTCTGTGCGTTGTATGTCAGTCAGTCAGTCAGTTAGTGAATGAATGAGTCAGTTACAGAACTGTTTTATATATATAGATGAGCACATATAAACTGATGCATTAATGTTCTTACTGGAGTTAAAGTCTTCGAGACCTGGCACTCGGACAAGTTGATATAGCTGACCAGACCAGAGCGTTTCCATATGTAAAACTCATGACATCAGTTTTCTGTTCTTCGTGACGTTACATGAAACTGCTTTATAAGTTTTAGTAATCTAACTAACAACAAACGTTTTGCGCTTCATGTTTGCACGAGTTGAGATGTGGCATGCTGAGTGTACGTCACATTTAGGGCAATCTCTCGCAGCATGTCACACATCTCAACTCTTGCAGATTTTACTTCTTGTTTGGCGAGGAGTGGCAAATCATTGCATAATTTAACATGGCGCTCAATGAGCATTCTTACAGCTTGTTGAATAAAATGCTCTCAGATTACGCAAAGTCTTTAGATACGGTATCTAAACAAAGGTATATCACTAAATTAAACATTCAGGTACAGCCGGGAAAGGTTTATTCAGTATGTGACCCGTATTTATTGACAGAGGAAGACTGGAGTTACGATACGAGACGCTGGCATGAAGTAACTTATCCCGATATCTATACATATCTCAACATAATAATAATCATTCTCAACGAAAGAATGATTATATTCTCTTAAACCTTGCGAAATATTGAAAAAAAGTGTTAAAATACCTGTTACATACAACTAATATGAGGAATTTTATAAATAAACTTTAATTATTTAACTCAAAATGAAGGTATCGTCCAAAAACACATGCAAACGCATAGGAACTGCTTCTGTTTTCTGCCACCCGATAATGATGTAATCTATAGCAGACGAAAGCTGACGTAGCCAGTGACGTTACGACTTTTCGCCTTATAATCGGTATACTGGATATTTTATGAATTTTATCATCTGAAATAAGGTTTTTATACTTAGTCCCCCTGAGATCGTAAATCTAAAGAAAATTAGATCATTTCTGTAAAATGGTACCCGAATAGAAGTAAAATGGTCCCAAGCCAGGCTTTGGTGTAAATCAATCTCTATTAATATACGCCTATCTCTATGGCATGTGCAGAATTTTACAGAAGGCATTTATACTGCTTATATAAATGTTTCAGTTTTGTGACGTCAGAAGATTTAGTGAGTATTTCTTTTCGCTCTGTTTTACCGTGGCAACGACAAAGTTTTATGCAGAGGATTTTGACAACGTCTGTAAAAATAGAAGCGTCTTGAGATTTTTCAAAGAACAGTAGACTCGATGTAGTTAATGTTCTATAGTTGTCCTCTCAAATGTGTGTAAACTGTGTAGGGATGCGACATCGACAGCAAAACATCGATGTTTTGAAACATCGATATTCAATATTAAAACATCGATGCTAATAAAACATCGCCCAAAAACCATCGATGTTTTAGAACATCCATTTTTTAAAACTGGTTTAGTAATCTCTAGCATTAATGTTACTTCGGTTAGTCGTGGGGGGAGGGGGCGATGATTTAATTTTACTCTCTGATTGGGCTGACACAAATGGCAAAAACTTGGTTGCTTTTGCCTTGGGCTACATTGATGACTCAAAATGATCGCCATGTTTTGCCTTCAAATGTCCAGATAAATTGGTGGTATTGCCAGAAGTTTTGAGGGACTTAAGGCAAATACTGCATTTCGCCAATTTGTCAGAGGTTTTGCAGAAATATTTCCAAACGGTACTTTTGGGAGGCATCTTACTAATTATATTAACGTCAACTTATACAAAACCAGAACAAAACAAAGACTTAAATGGCTGCTCTCGTGTATATACTATTTATAAAATAAAACAATGGAAGGTTTTGGAGTGTCAGGAACATTCCAAGCGCTCTGATTGGTTCATTGGTTTTTGTTTGCCATTTGTCTGTTTGCTAAGGAATCGTTCCTCCTTTTGTATTCGTCCTTTTCAGAGTTCAGACTTACATTTACTGGGTCTGAAAACTATGCTACGTGGTAAATCATCGAGCACAAAACACCGGTGTTAAAAAAACATCGGCTTCAATAAATCGATGTTTAGAACATCGATATTGGATCCCTAAAACTATGTACATTCTACAAATAAAGCGTGTTATTATGTAGGAAGACATTATCGTTGATCTGGAACAACTTTAATATTCCAGTATCATAGGTGAGAACCAAAGAAATAGCTTCCAGTAATATTTTGATCGCAAAGTACTTACGCCGATGATCTTCCACTCACTCCAAAGCAATGGGCAGCGGTGACCAGGTGATATCTATCGACGATAGCAGCGCCGCACAGGAAATTCTCCACGCCGAAGTTCATAGTATAAATACCAGCCTTGATAAAGAAGAAATCAATGTTAGAAGGTCGTATAAATATACATTAAGCAAATCGTGTATAATTACTGTTAAGTGTGCAGATGATGTCTCAGCGTAGCCAAACAAACAAACAGCTATATTCTGCCCTTTTGCAATAAAATTCTCATTGGAAAATGGGTCATGTCATTTACGACGATATTCGTGGTTTTTCTTTTCTTTCTGATCACCCTACACTGAATCTTTAACAAGATAAAAGAATTAAACATGTTTTCAGTTCCTCGATGTATATGAAATAATTTAGATTTTTTTTTTTTTAGATCAAAATAACAAACTGATGAAAGAAAATAAGGGCCTGTTCACATAGGAGTCCGTTGCGTTGCGTTAAGGAAAAGATGACGTTGAGACGAAAATAAACCAATCATAGGCCTCCAAACGATTAGCAATGAAATTTTTAACGCCTATGATTGGTTTATTTTCGTCTCAACGTCATCTTTTCCTTAACGCAACGCAACGGACTCCTATGTGAACAGGCCCTAACCATGTTATTTGTCTGCACCGAGATTATTCCGAAAATCCTACTGGGGTGGTGTTTTATGCCATAGGCAAATTCTAATGACCTTCAAGCATGCGCAAACAGTCAGTTCTGGTTCGTTTACAGTTTAGCCCACGAAACTGAAACGTCTCAAGGTGACTTGTAACATGTGAGGTCAAACGACAATGTCTCTGTCACCAATCATTTAAACGATTGAATGTTTCGGATTTTGTGCATTTGTTTTGTTTTGGCGAAATTTCGCATTAGGTCCCTGTTTGGTTTTAGTTTGGAGCGCTACGGTCATTTTTTTTTGCTACACGAGCGCTCATTTGACCGGTACCTACTGCTTAAAGCCGATCCCTAGCGGGTATAATTGTCCATGCCAAGAGTGGGACTCGAATCCACAGTTTCTGGTATCGGATCTGAAAGCGCTTTAGTCATTCGGCCATCGTCCGGCCGCATTAAGTTCAGGTAAGTTTTATGTCTTGTGTTGGCGGAGTATGCGAAAGAAGATTTTCGACAATTAACTCGCAAGAAGCCATCTCATTGAAAAGACCTCATTGAACGTCTGTCAATGATGGCTTATATTGCTTGTTCAGCGCAGTGTGCAGTGGCGTAGCGAGCATAATTGGCGCCCGGGGCACGATACCTTTGTGGCGCCCCCCCCCGCAAAACATATAGTAATATAATATATAGACCTTATATTGGCACCCCCCCCCCCCCCGAAAAATATATAATAATATAGTATATAGACCTTATATTGGCGCCTCCCGAAAAACATATACTAATATAATATATAGACCTTATATTGGCGCCCCCCGAAAAACGTATATAAATATAATATATAGACCTTATATTGGCACCCCCCCCCCCCCCGAAAAACATATATTAATATAATATATAGACCTTATATTGGCGCTCCCCGTAAAACATATACTAATATAATATATAGACCTTATATTGGCGCCCCCCGTAAAACATATATTAATATAATATATAGACCTTATATTGGCACCCCCCCCCCCGAAAAACATACTAATATAATATATAGACCTTGTATTGGCTCCCCCCCGAAAAACATATATAAATATAATATATAGACCTTATATTGGCGCCCCTCTGCAAGTGGCGCCCGGGGCATGATAGACCCCCTTGCCCCCCCCCCCCCTCGCTACGCCACTAGCAGTGTGCTCATGGTTGCAATGTCAGCAATATGACGTGGAACAGTGGCGCTTAAGGAAATAAGGGACCTTCAATCTCGTTCTTCTTTAATTTTTAATATTTTACTCTATATACACCATGAGTATAATTAAAATTCTTTTTACTACACTGAAGATACTTCGAATTCACAAATAATTATTATGTGGAGGAATAAGATCTGTTTATCAAACAATTTTTGAAAAGATGCTAGAATTTTTCAAAAAGCTCCACGTGTATTCATTTTCTTCAGATATCTTCCAAATTTCTCAGAATTGTTAATTGAAGTGTTTGTCAGAAAACTGTGCATAATTCTTTAAAATCAAATATTTTTCAAATTTATAGACCATAAAATAAAGTAAAAACATAAAAAATAATGGGCAGAATAGAAAAAAAATTAATTATTTAAGACTTTAGATTCGTAAAAGAAAAAAATTAAATACACATTTATAGGTATATTCATATGGTAAACCTATAATACAAAACTTAAGGGTTTTAATTAATATAGAATGCGCATAGGGCATTTTGAAAAAGTTAGCATTTTTGAAAATTTTTTTTGAAAAACATGCATTATTCTACCAAAAAATTCCTTATTTTGAATTTTAAGGGTTTTCAGTGTAGTAAAATAGAAAATTAGAAAATTCGAATTCGAAGGTTTCTTAATCTCTCTCTCTTTCGTATGGTCCTTGTTGACATAGGGCGGTGTAGGTATCGGATCCGAGCTCTCTCAGCATCGAATCCCGCATAAGCAGGGGACCAACTAAATTCAGCTAATTACCTGATGAACACAAGTGATTCAAAAGAATTGATGTACATACCATCCACGGCCAGACTCCGAGATCTGTGTCTTGCCCACCAGCAATGGTACTTTGTTTTCTGATTTCTTTGCTCGATACTGGAACAACTGGAGTAGGATTATCGGGATCGAAAGCCATCCGAGATGCTGGGACGAGATTACTTCTCGAGCTAGCCATGCCAGGAATGCGACGTTTCCCGCAGCCTTGGGGAGAAGGAAGAAGTGTAAACAACAAACCTTTTAGCGCGTACAGACTGGCACAGCGCTCTCTCCCTCTGCCAGTGATTTATGTCTCTGTACTCTGTTTCCCTGCGCCGGATCGCCTCCTCTAGCGGTCCAAAAGCAGAGCATCAAAGGCGAACTCGAGGTCCCGGGGGTCAAATGGTGACAGTGGGGGCGGGGGACACTAGATCACGAAACACGAAGACTTTGGCGGCTTGAATGGGGGGGGGGTTCTAAATGGGGGAATATCTGGAAGACACGTGTTCATTGGAATGGGGGTGGTTCTAAATACCGTGTCTAATGTTACCGTGACTAATGTTGACAGGAGAGTCGGGGAGAGAGCTCTGTCCAATGTGAATGCACCATTTGATGGTGCATATGCATCTCTGCATGGAGACCCCCCGACTCATGTCATCACATTAGTCACGGTAACCCTACCCGTCCAAAGCGATGTGAATGAACACGTGTCTTCCGATATTCCCCCATTTAGAACCCCCCATTCCCGCCCCCAAGGTCCCTCGTGTTTCTTGATCTAGTGTCCCCCGCCCCCGCTTGACACCATTTGATCCCCGGGATCTTTGATGCTCTGTAGCAGGACCGACAGAGGAGGAGATCCACGCAGTACGGAGTACGCAGTGAACATAAATCACTGGCTTCCGCAGAGCAGAGAAGAGCACATGAATGCAAACGCAGCATAAAAGTGGTAAACAAGATGGCGTAAAACACCGACTCCATAATTGATTGTAAGATATGACATCGAATCAGACAAGCTAAACAAAACAAACGGGGCTCGTATATCTCCCCCAACTAAGACAAAGTATGTCTCCTTCATGCGAGTTGGAAAAAAATGAAATTAATTCGGAACGAACAATCAAACAAATAATTACAAGATAAAAAGAACTTTTTATATACCATGTTTTTAAATTTTCTGTTGATAATTCTATGTATTAATAAATACTTTAAAATTTTTTGGATGAATTATCCCATCCACTTGAAAGAAAATGAAGTTAATTGGAAGTTAACTCGCGATTAACTTTTCGTTCCAGTCCCGGCCGATAGAGGGCTGCACCAGTCTGCAAAACAAAATTGACTGATAATGTATTCAAATCTGCTTAAAGATGGCTAAAAGTATTTGAAAAAGCATTGTCATCGTGTTCCGAGCTATTCTAAAAGTTTCAAATGTCTAGCTAGTCGGGAAGTTAGTTAAAAATCGACTGCAAGATTTGTAAGGGACAAACACACAAGCAAACAAGAAAGCAAGTTAACAAAAACATGGTAAAAATAAAGATCTCGAAAAACATCCAACTGGCACGTCTCTTCCGCGGTGCATTGTCATAACCGTGATGGTGAAAGGCCTTTTGTTCCCTTCAGGGTCAAACGAGGCAGAAAATCATTTTGTAAAAATCACGAATTACGACCCTCGCGTGTGAATTTTCGAAACATTGAAAGAAAAATCATAAAATATACTGCACTGTGCAAACTGTTATCCCACGTGTCGACCACGAGGATAATCGAAACAAAACAAACGGGAGTATTCCAGAAAATCCTTTCACTGGCAACTCTCCCGAATCACCTCCCTCGCTCGTGCATCGCCGAAACGAAAGAAGGAAAATGCACGACACTATCATGGCCGGCAACCTCCTCAAACAAGACTCCCGCACGTGAATTTTAAAACAAAAGCGAAGTAGTAAGTCTGCCCCTCCCCCACATAGCAAACTTCCTCACCGCATGCCTATCCCGCCCACGTGCCGCAAAACAAGTGGAGGAGTTCGTATGACTCCTCTTTGCAGGGGATTTTAACCTTTTCCTTACGCGGTGGGATAGAATGTATCCCAAGAATGAATATATATATATATACTTACATACATATATATATATACATACATACATACATATATACATATACATATATATATATATATATATATATATATATACACTCATGGACAAAAAAAATAGCGCACCAAGAAGGAGTCGTCAAAATGAAACGAAATTTTACATACGTAATGACTACTTTGATATAAGTAAATGATAAGAAAATCAAAGAAAAAGGATAATTTATTTCAGAGAAAAAGGCAAAAGAACGGAGGAGTTAATACTCCGTTGGACCCCCTCTAGCGCGAATGCACGATGCGATACGATCGGGCATTGAGTCATACAAGTTCTGTATGATGTCTTGAGACATTTCGTTCCGTATTTGCTGTAACCTTGCCTCTAGTTCGTTCAAACTCGTGGGATGCCCAACTCGTCGTCCCAAATGATCCCAGATATGCTCGATTGGAGACAAATCTGGGGATCGGGCAGGCCAAGGAAGGGTAGTAACAGTGCGGAGACAGTCTTGTGACACCCTTGCCGTATGAGGCCGAGCATTGTCTTGTTGAAAAATGGCTCCTGGGAGCCGTTGCATGAGTGGCAACACATGTGGTTGCAGGATTTCATGAATATACCGCTGGGCTGTCATGGTGCCACGGAACAATACTAGGGGTGACCGTGTATTGTAGGCAATGGCACCCCATACCATCACACCAGCTGTGGGAGCGATGTGTCGCTGTACAGCAAAGGCAGGATTGAAGCGTTCACCACGGGCTCTCCACACACGAACACGATTGTCATCACTGCCGAGATTGAATCTGGATTCGTCGCTAAAGACGACCTGATTCCATTCCGCTGCAGTCCAGTTTCCTCGTGCGCGGCAAAACTCCAAACGGAGGCGTCGATGGGTGGGCGTCAAAGGCAGCACACGTAATGGGCGCCGCGATACCAACTGTCCTTCAGCCAGGCGCTTTCGTATAGTTCTAGAAGACACAGAGGCCCCTAGTGAAGGTGCTACCCGTGCCTGGATGGCGGCCGATGAAGCAGTTGGCTGTACGCGTGCATTTCTTACAATGTGGCGGTCTTCTCGACGAGTGGTCTGTCGAGGGCGTCCTGAGCCTGGTCTTCGTGTACATGACATCTCTCGGGTCCACTGGTCCCAACACCTCCTCACAACACAATCAGAGCGGCCTAATTGACGAGCTACTCGCCTAGCTGACCACCCAGCATCCATCATCCCGACGATTCTCCCCCTCTCAAACTGCGACAACTGCTTATATTGTCTTCGAACACGGCGTAATGGCATGCCTATCTCAGCTCTTCCTTTGTAAATGATTCAGCACACTCAAACAAACTTTGGTTACCTGTTTTATACTCCACAGAGTACGATGTTCAACGCCCTCTACCGGCTATACGTAATGCGCAATCACGCTGCATTTCTAATCATTTGCATATCTCCCCGACATGTACCTTCATTGCAAGTTTCGTTACGATCCCGCAATTATTTCTTGGTGCGCAAATTTTTTTGTCCATGAGTGTACATATACATACATATACACACACACATACACATATATATATACACATGTATATATACTATATATATACACATACACACACACATATATATATATATATACATATATCTAAATAACCTTTTCCTATCGGAGTGGGATAGCATGTATCCCAAGAATACGGGTCCAAGAATGAATATATATATAATATAATATGAAAATATATATATATATATATATATATATATATATATATATATATATATATATATATATATAACCCCCTTAATGGCCGTTCAAGTAGAGGGGGTATGAAATTTCCCGTTCTATAGAGGGAATCGAAAAAATAGGCCCCGTAAGATAAAGGTTAATGAACTACCCCCTGTGCTATTACTTTTGATTCCATTGATAGCACGCTAGAAAGAAGAAAAATCCACTTACCCGGCTCGTCTGTCACTCTCCTCGACACAGCTGGTGCCGGGCAACACACGACGGGCATGTCGTTGATCCATCGGCAAATGACCGGATTTTGGGAACGAATGGTGCTGAGGACGGCACGGCAGTCCACCAGTGGAGTGCACCTCCCCGTGCCCCCAGATGCCGGAATGCACTCCTCGGAATCCTCGGCGAACACTTGACCGAAATGCACCGGCGATCCAGCTGAAATAACCAGAGAGCATTGTTCTCAAATTCTTATACCCCTTCAACAATACGCGTCGACAGTATAGAAATTCCCTGTACAGAATGTCGTTCGCACTTTATGGAAACGATTTTGATAGTTAAGGCCGTCCCGCACACGGAGCGACTCAAAGGAAACTGAACTGGTTAGCGACTGAAATTGCTTATCGGTTGCAAACTCGTTAGTGATGCCGACTCAAAAGTGATTCAAATCAATAGTTTGCGACCTGTCACGGAAGGAAGAACATCACTATTCCGGGAATTATTTATAATTAAATTATTATCAGAAATTAATTTATTTTAAAAAATCGTCACAATAGATTGTCTTTTGATCAATCGTTTAAAAATGGACTGTATATATGGGCGCACATATTCCATACAACAAAAAACGTTAGAGAATTTCATTTCTTCGCTAGGCAGAAGTCACGTGACTCGTGTACGTCATTTGGCAGCTTGCCAAAAGAGCGGCTGTTACATAGATTGTGTAATAACACGCACAAGGCAAGAGAAACTGGCGACTGAAGTTGCTGGCGACTCGACACGTTGAGTTGCCTGCGACTGATTACAAACGCGTTGCTGACGGGTTTGTAACCAGTTGCGTGGCTCCATTCAATTACATAGGTTACGACTCATCACGGACTGGTTTGTGATTGGAGTCGGTTATCAGTTTCTTTTGAGTTGCTCCGTGTGCGGACGGCCTAAGTTGTATGTATAAATGCCGTATTTTTTGAGGCGATTTTCTCCTATCTGATAGCCATGGTTGTAGACAATAGCTCTAGCTCGAATGAAAGTAAACTTTTTCTTAGTACTGTCATGTCAATTTTACCTCATTCCTCTTGGACCGTTTTCCAAAGTCCATTCGGTGTTCTTGGATGCCGTTTTCCTAAGTCTCGTTTTAATAAACCGAAAGTGCAAAAGTCCATTGGAGAAGCGTCAGGTGATTTTACTGGTATTTCATTAAGTGGGATACATTTTATTCCTGTTTCTGATTCTTTCTTTGCTAAATAAGCGGCAGTTGATTTAGACGCGTGACTAGAGGCTTTGTCTATATGAAGCTCAACTTCATCAATGTCCTTTCCGTATAAGGCTGGAATTCCTTCTTCAAAAATGGGTTCTAAAATATTCTGCTGATAGTAGAGTGAATTAATTTTGGCTTTACCCGAGACTTTTTTTATTTTTAATTTGTCGTTGTCACAAAATCCTGCAACTATCAAGAATCCCTTTGGGAACTTTTCTGTACAGTGACGAAGCTGTTTAGTACGGTCATTCTCGTCAGTTGAGCAATAGAAAATTGATCTTTTTTTACTACAGTCACATAAATACACCCATGCCTCAACGAATATTGCCAAAAATTTCCATTTTTCAGCAGATATGTGTTTTTCATATAATTTTCTACAGTTTGTTTCTCTTTCAGCAATATGCTTTGGCAAAAGTAGATGAACATTAGGTTTCAACATCTTTCTTAACTTCAAACCTTTACGAATGATTTTATTTAAAGAGTCAGAAGACATTCCTAGTTTCGATTCAATGGATCATTGAGCCGGCGGATTTTCTTTTAGGATCAGAGACTTCACTTTCTTGATATCTACCTGCGTTCGAAAAGGCTTAGGATGATGTTTCGCCATCATGTTTTCATTTGTACTTTCATTTAGACGTTTTTGTCCTTTCAAATTTAATATTTTATAAATACCTTTTTTTTTGAAATGCCGTAACCGCGATTTTTACACCGCTTTATAATTTGTTGATACGAATATTTCTCCTCGGAAAGCGCAGTTACGTAACCTTCGAGCTATCTGTCAATTTTAGAAGCCATTTTCTAAATAAATCTTTTATTTTACATTCCAATCAAACCGAAACAGTAGCATGCGATTATTCTGAAGTTACCAAATTTTTATCTTAAAATGCAATCGACAAAAATGAATTACAAAATCGTTTCCATAAAGTGTGAACAACCTTCTATATATATATATATATATATATATATACTATCTGAAAACCCGCACTTCGCTACGGAGTACATTCAAATTAAATACAACGGTCAATCTATGCAATTAAGGTAAAAAAAAAATAAATATATTATATATATTTATAATAAATACGACGATCAATATATACAATTGATATATAATATATATATATATATATATATATATATATATATATATATATATATATATATATATATATATATATATATATATATATATAAAAATCGTAAGAGATATTTTTATAGACCAAAATAATGTCCAATCGTCTGCAACATTAGCAAAAAAAAAAAATTTTTTTTGTCTATTTAGTTGTTATGCACGTGATTAACCTTCGAGTCATTTATCAATTTTAGGAGTCATTTTCAAAATAAGTCTTTTATTTTACATTCCAATCGTATGTGGATGTAATATCGATGCTCCTCGAGTTTTTATCTTACAAAGAAAATATTTACATCATCTGGAAGCCGAAAGCTTTCTCATTCATCTAATCCTCATTTCAAGTCTATATCTTAAATTTTCGATTTTTCATTGAATTTTAAAGCTGATAATTCAACAGTGATGAAACGCCCTTCGCATTAAGGGTGACTACAGTAAATGGATGGAAGCTGTTACATTGCCCGAGAATCACCCCTATGTATCTCGCTATTAGCCATAACAGAGGAGCGAGCGTAGAGAGCCTAGTCCCGTAAAAATAAAGTCAGTACTTTTCGATACCTTTAGCCCGGACACCCTGTATTTCAGACCTGTTTAATAGGAATGGGGTCGTCCATTAATTACGTGAGGCTTTTAGGGAGGGGGGAAGGAGTCGAGCCGAATCTCACCCAGTCTCAGGTGGGGGAGAGGGGGGGGGGTCTCGGCAAATATCACGTAATTTTTTTCCGCAAGAAACAGTGTAAAATTGCGAGAAAACTGGGTTATATTAAGTAAAACATGTTTCTACACTAAAATATGGCTAAATCCTACGCAATAGTTCCAGTAGTCACTCTTGAGACCCCGTGGACTGAATCAGAATGAATATTCTTTTGCGAATTTTAGTAGTTCCTATTTAAGTATTTTATTGTTCGATTTTCTCACTGTGATTCTAGAGTGCGTTCTTAGTAGTCTTAAATACTAGTGTTAACTAGTCTTAAATAAAAATAATTTAGCAAATTATGTTTTTTTAAAATAAATCCAACGCAATCAAGCACACATTAACGTATTTACACTAAAAATACGCATTTTGAAAAATCTAACGCGAGATTGGGGGGGGGGGGAGGGGGTCGAGCCAAATCTCACGACATCTCACCAGGGGGAGAGGGGGTCGAAAAATCGCCTCACATAATTAATGGACGCCCCCAATGATTTTTTTTTTTTTTACAGCAAACGTAGTTGGGGACCGAACAAGGTGGTCTTAATAATTAGATGTACAAGGTGCAAGGTAAAGTAACCGGACAATTTTTTTTATAAAAAAGAAAAATATGACTCACCTTCAAATAAATTTATCTCCTTCAAAATAATCGCCAAAGGAGTCTATACAATTTTTCCAACGTTTCTTCGAGTCATCGAAACACTATTTATAGGCGCTGGAACTAACCGTTCGCAAAATACGCGTAACATTTGATTTTATATCCGAGACGTTTTCAAATCTCTGTCCTATCATGGATTTTGCATTTTTCGATTACAAAGGACTTATTTAGCACGAATTTGTTCCTGAAAATCAAACAATTAATCAGTATTTTTACAAGGAGGGGCCTTTTTCGATTAAGAAACAGGATAAGGCGAGTAAGGAAGGAACTGTTTGATTGTGGGCAATGGCTTCTTTTACACGATAATGCTAGGCCCCATACAGCAATTTCTGCACAATCTTTCTGAGCATTCAATTACAGTTATAAATCGCCCACCATATTCTTATAGCCAGCTGAATTTTTTTCCTGTTTCCGAAGCTTAAGATGGCCGTGAAAGAACAGAGATTTGAAAAAGTCTCTGATATTAAATCAAATGTTACGCCTATTTTGCGAAAGGTTAGTTCCAACGCCTACAAACAGTGTTTCGATGACTTGAAGAAACGTTGGAAAAATTGTATAGACTCCTTTGGCGATTATTTTGAAGGAGATAAATTTATTTGAAGGTGAGTAATATTTTTCTTTTTTATAAAAAAAATGTCCGGTTACTTTATGGGCGCACCTTGCATTACGGGAGAGAACATACATACCCCTTGATGCTCTCCTTATTATATCAATAGCGTCCTTCACTTCATCTTCCGTTGCGCCACTGCTATTCGGAATGCCTTCTGTGGTCGGGATACTTTCAGAGGGAAGGGTGGTGGAGCCGGTCTTTTCGATTCCCGGCTGTAGAGAGTTGTCGGACTCGCCCGGAAGACGGGCAATTCTGCTACGCTTGTTGGGGAAATTCGCCTGTCTTCCCCGCCTCGCGTTTTCGGGAGACCTCTTCACCGAGACAATCGCATCGGACAGCGACCTGGTGAAAAGATCCGGAAGAACCTTCTCCGCCATTCCTCGGTGTTGTTTCGGAGCCGAAGTGGTTTCCCGAGACGATCCGCCGTTCCCGACTGGCTCTCCGCCCACTTCATCCAAATTGGCCGTGGAGGAGGAATCTCCCCGGCTTTTCGCTTCCGATTCCTCCGCGAGCGTGTCTCGGGTGGTGGAATCTCCCTCGCTTTTCGCTTCCGATTCCTCCGCGAGCGTGTCTCGGGTGGTGGAATCTCCCTCGCTTTTCGCTTCCGATTCCTCCGCGAGCGTGTCTCGGGTGGTGGAATCTCCCTCGCTTTTCGCTTCCGATTCCTCCGCGAGCGTGTCTCGGGTGGTGGAATCTCCCTCGCTTTTCGCTTCCGATTCCTCCGCGAGCGTGTCTCGGGTGGTGGAATCTCCCTCGCTTTTCGCTTCCGATTCCTCTGCGAGCGTGTCTCGGGCGGTGGAATCACCGCCGAGCTTGACTCCGGCTCCGTCCCACCGCGACGAATCGCTAAAGTTTTCTGCAAGAGTAAAGGTCTCCGAGCTTCCCGTAAAGTTCGAGTCGCTCGATTCCGTACCGTCGGATAATGTTTCGGAAACAAAGCTGTCATTCGTGAGAGGAATTTGCGTGGAATCCAGTAAGGGCTCTAAAGTTTGATTCTCGGAATTACGATAGTGACTAGAGATGTTTTCTGAATTCGAAATGCCATCAATGTCTTTGTAATACGGTTCTGCGGCGTCATCCCCAGAATCTTCGTCCGCTGTAGGCTGGTCTGTTCCACCGGGCAATTCGCTTGCATAGGTGTCTTCGTCTAGAAACACGGGCGATGCATCGACAGTTAGGTTCCAGACTCCCGTAGAAGCGTAATTCTCGCTAGGCAATGTTTCTCTGCCTTCATGAGTTCTTGCCTGTATGATCAGAATTTCTAGGCAACAAATGACGTAAGTGATGTATAGATTCTTCAGTATCTTTTTAATCTGTATTTCCATCCCGAGTACGTACCTGAAACTAGAAAACGATGTTTAAATAATTTTATATGAAACACATTATTTTCTCAGAGATGAATCAAAAGATAATATGATAAAATACCTTGGAATGAAAAAAATAAATATTTTGTTAATCAAGAAATGTTTTGTACTGAATAAATTTGGTACTCAGCGCATTAAAATGACCACATGTATGTAATAAGGAACAACGTATTTTCGGGTAGATATAAACGATCAAGTATCATGATGACGTTCATTTTTGCACTAGAGCTCCTAAATATCCTGGCCGATGCACGAGCCTCCATCTTGTTTCCAAATATGGCTAGAACATGCCTTTTTTTTTTACTTTTTTAATCGCCAGTTTACGAAATATCCGTGTTAAAAAACCATCCTATTCGGTTTCTATACGAATTCTATTACATTTCTCTGTGCTCGGTTCGAATCCCGAAAAGCACCCCTGAATACTCTCGGGCCTAAGCCAGGTATGCGCACATTGAATCCGTAGGCCTAAACGTCCTTCCGTGTGGTTTTCAGAGATGGAAGAAGGGTATGAGCCCACCCAATACCATATCTGTTGTTGCTCTGTCAGACGGGAGCCTCATGTCCCTTCGCTATGGAGCTTTCAAGGTACCTGGTTAGGATTTATCAGGCCAGGAGGCATGAGTACAACAACAAACTTATCCTATAAGTGTATACGTTGCATATATATATATATATATATATATATATATATATATATATATATATATATATGCCAATGTGCGTCTTAAAGTAAAAGTTCTTTCAAAAGGTCTGTTTGCGCGTAATAAGCTCTTTACTGGAAGTAGAATTCGAATTGGAGGATGCACAGAGATTTAAAACTCATTCAAATACAAGGTAGGTCACTTAAGAACAGACCCAAAGAGGGAAAAAAATTGCATATGTTGAGCATTAAAATGGAGATTTCACTTGGCCTTGGGCAACAAAATGTCCGACGCGTCAGCTAGGATATCTAGGAGCCTTACCCTGCACGGTGAAGATCATCCGCATGCCTCGAGGTTTCCCGTTTAAATCCTCTGTCCACTTAAAAAAAAATCGAGATCTTACACGCAGTCGATTTTTACGATTGTCCTTTAAGTGATTCAATGACCACGGTCGTCATTATTTCATGTTTTGAACCACGCTGACTCTTGGAAGTGGACGTTTCACACCTCTATCCCTCAACGCCGGGCATTTCCAAATCGAATTCCAGTCCTACCCGAGATCTCCTTAACACCTTTCCTCGATACAAGCCAATACTTCAAATCACGTCTGAAACCTGATAATACCTTTTCTGCGAGTCCGCAAACCAGATACAATTGTTTGAGAAATGATTAGCTCACCGCTGCATTAGTTACGAATAATGCTTTTATTCCCCCAACAGACTTGCAAATCACTGCAATTTCGAGCCAACCAGTGGCTCTGAAGTATTAGAAGCAGATTTACAATCACGCAGCAATTTTTGTTTTCTCGGCGAAACGGTTAATGTTTTATTCGAGTTAGTTGAGCCACTTTTACGATAATTTATTTTGTTCTAATGCGGTAGGTAGGTTCTGATCCCGAGAATGTTCGGCCAAATGGCTTCTTTATTATTGGAGAACCCAATAGTTGAGCCAATGTTACTGCCATTGAGGCGATAGCACAGGGATATCCGCGAGCAAGCCGGGATATGAACCTGTGCCATTGCAGAGGTAGCTGATGTCTCTGATTGGCGGTTGGGCGGATATCTTCTGCTCAAGCAAAACAGTCCCCGACAGGCCCTGGCTGCCTCAACTACGCGCTCCTTCCAGCGTCTATCTGCGACGACTCCTTTGCAATTTTTAACTTTCAAAATCTTTTAAGTCTTTTTGAGCGTCGTTTAACCATCTAGTCGGTGGTCTACCTCTAGCTCGGGATCCCTCGTTTTTTTTATGCCAAGATCTTAGAGGGATTACCTTCCGAGCTTCTCCAAACATGGCCAAGCCATCTCAGTCTATTACTACGGATAGCTTGTGTTATTTGTGACTACCCATAAAGCCTATACAGTTCAAAATTATATCTGGTTCTCCAACGTCCCTCTTCCTGCACGGGGCCAAAGATGGCCCTGAGGATTTCTCTCTCAAACATGTCCAGTGAGCGCTGCGTGTCTATGCTCAAGGTCCATGTTTCACTTGCGTAAAGTAAGACAGGTAGTATTAGTGTCTTATGAATTCTTAATTTAGTTTTGAGACTGTTGATTATTTTATAGTATGATATGATTATTTTATAGTATGATATGATTATTTTATAGTATGATATTTTATAGTATGAGATTATTTTATAGTATGATATCCTTGGAATCTAATTACAAGATTAAAAAAAACTTTTATATACCATGTTTTTAGATTTTCAGTTGAATCATATAAACTTGACAATTCTGTGTATTAATAAATACTTTTTAAAATTTTTTTTGATGAATTATCCCATCCACTTGAAAGAAAATGAAGCCAATCGGAAGTTCTAACGATCTGCGAAGAAGCCTTCCACAGCGGCAGGACTTAAATACTTTCCCACGAGTTTGCACAACATTCTAAAATTCTGCGGGTTAAGCCCCAGATTTCATCCTCACCGACAAAAGCGGGGGAAACCGCTTTCCTCCCTCATAAAGATGTCCACCGGGATCGCAAGTTAGAGTATCCTGACGTTATAGAAGCGATATGTTCTCATAAAAATGTCACCGAATCCAAGACCGCCTACGAGCACGGAATTCCTCGTTTCCGCCCTCTGAAATCCTAAAAATCTTCTAAGAACTGGTCGCGGAGGTTTCAAAACTGGGTATATATGCGAGACTGTTTTTTTCGAGAGAGCCCCTGTGACATCAGGGCCAGCTGGCCGTGCTGATTTCTGCTCCCCGTAAAGACTGAGTTTACCGCTATTAAAATATTTTGCACCAGCCTGGTGATATTGTAAACTGCTCTAACCAACACTTCTCTTGTTACGTTTTGTGTCAATAAATGTTAAGTTTTTCGTTACTTCTGGCCTGCTATTTTAGACCACTCGGATACCACGCCAGTTGAACACGTTTCGCTTCAAGATGCTACACGGCCGTTTCGAAGCTGCAAAGGAGCTTCTTCATCAGTGTAAAGAACTTAGTGGCAGCCCAAAAGGCCGAAAACTAAGCGACTAGAAACGTGCGCATGCACTCAAGTACCCGCACGTGTCAAACGCCCGAAGGCGCGAACAACACAAACCTTCGCTTAGTTTTCGGCTTTTTGAGGTGCCACTAAGTTCTTTGCACTGATGAAGAAGCTCCTTTGCAGCTTCGAAACGGCCGTGTGCAAAATTGCACCTTATTGCTATTTGTGCTTTGTTTACGTTGGATTTCCTGTTTATTCCTCGAGCACAAAGGTTTCGTCTTTTCTTTTCAATTTCATATTTTACTGGGCAATTTTATAAATGGATGGATTTTTTTTTTAAAATTAAAAAATCTTTAAACTAGACAAACCGAGCAAACGCCGAGTACCGAAGCAATTTTTTTCGCTTCGAAATGTGACGAGCACCGAAACTGACTACCGAGGTAAGTATTTGCAGTCACAGTCCTATCGAATTTCCTGGTTATCGATACCAGGGAATCGATCGTCCATGGGATTTTGTAGCTGTTTCGAAATCGGCTCTAAACTGTAGGCCCTCACTGTCGCAGAAAGTAATCCCAGCGCTCCAAAACAACGGCCAACTAGTCGAATTCCATTACATAACAGTAATCCTCAAAACCAAACAATAGCCCATGAATAAAACAGTACAAAAGTGAACACTTGTGTGATGACAGATATCACAACAACGCGAGATGCTGACGAAAAATTCAATTCAATCGAAAGATGACGAAATTTGCTTGGAACACACCTTAAAAAGAGTGGTCACAGTTACAAAAGTGACCCCTATCTTATTGGGATGTGTGTTCATACAATTGTTTACGCATTGGGAAATCTAGAAATTTGCCCGGTTCCTCCATCTGCCTGTACACTTTCCAGTGAATTAGCCGGTCGTCAAGAGAGACTTAGGCCGTCTGCACACGGAACAACTCAAAAGAAACTGATAACTGACTCCAGTCACAAACCAGTCCGTGATGAGTCGTAACCTATGCAATTGAATGGAGCCACGCACATGGCGCAACTGGTTACAAACCCGTCGACGGGTTTGTAACCGACGTGTATAAACGACGGGTATTCTTTAGTATGTCGGTTACAAACCCGTCGACGGGTTTGTAACCAGTTGCGCCATGTGCGTGGCTCCATTCAATTACATAGGTTACGACTCATCACGGACTGGTTTGTGATTGGAGTCGGTTATCAGTTTATTTTGAGTTGCTCCGTGTGCAGACGGCCTAATAAGTGATCAATCAATTTTAATAGGTGATTTGAAACTAAAATCTTTAAACAATATTATAGAAACTGTAGAATAAGATTATTCATAGGTTTCGCCATTCATCTAAACATCGCAAAAATTCCCAAACTGAAAACATAACTTTTCGATTAAGGTTAAATGATTTGTATCTAACATTTTTTAAACAATATTGTACAAACTATAGGATCAGATTAATCGCCCGTTTTTCTAAAAATTATTGCCGTTACTATTATGAAACTGAAAGCTTAATATCTTACTGTCCGATCAAGTCTTAATAATTGATTTACAGCTAAGATTTTGGCGCAATCTATATATATATAACAGTTCCGTAACTGACTCATTCACTGACTGACATACAACGCACAGACCAAACCGCTGGACCTAAAGGGCTGAAATTTTGCATGGGGATTATTCTTATAGTGTAGGGGTGCACTAAGAAAGATTTTTGAAAAATTCTTCTTAGATTTTTTTAAATTAAATTTTTAAGCTGTTTTAGTAACTTTTTTAAAGTTTGCATTTAAAATAATAAATTGAGCGTTATAAAATTTATACCACGAGAAAGATCATAAAAATTCCTTTAAAATGAGATCTTTTTCGAATCTTTACCTCCATTTTCTGATTTTTGGTGAATTTTTAAAGATTCATTTTTAGAATTTAATTTATTAAATGCCGATCACGTGATTTCTGTTTCTGGTACTTTAAATAAATTTATCGTCGCGTGCATAACAACTAAATAGACAAAAAAAAACCTTTTTTTTTCTTGCTAATGCGGCAGACGATTGGACATTATCCAAAAAAATATTAAAATACAATAAAAGATATTATGTATAATTCTATACATTGATCGTCGTATTTATTATATTATATATATATAGGCATTAATTGCATACATTTACCATTGTTTTTAATTTCAATGTACTCCGTAGCGAAGTGCGGGTTTTCAGCTAGTCTATATATATAAAACAGTTCCGTAACTGACTGACTGACATATAACGCACAGACCAAATCGCTGAAAAAGGCTTAAACTTTGCATGGCGATTCTTCTTAAAGTGTAGGGGTGCACTAAGAGAGATTTTTGAAAAATTCTTCTTAGATTTTTTAAAATTAAATTTTTAAGCTGTTTTTTTGTAATATTCTTTAAAGTTTGCATTAAAAATAATAATCCGAGGGTTATAAAATTTATATCGCGAGAAAGATCCTAAAAATTCCTTTAAAGTGAAGTCTTTTTCGAATCTTTACCTCTATTTTCTGATTTTAGGTGAATTTTTAAGGATTCATTTTTAGAATTTAGTTTATTAAAGGCTGATCACGTGGTTTCTTTTCTTTTTGTGATACTTTAAACTAATGTTGCATCACGTGCATAACAACGAAATAGACAACAAAATTATTTTTTTCTCTTGCTAATGCGGAAGACGATTGGACATTATCCAAAAACATTTTAAAATACAGTAAAAGATATGTTCCTCAAACTGTACTATATTAACTGTACTATATTCTTTAGTGTTTAGTCCTATTAGATTTAATTCGAATATTTTCTTCTACATTATTTTGTCTATAAAAATATCCGTTACAATTTTTTTATAAATATATATATATATATATATATATATATATATATATATATATATATTACATCAATGGCATACATTGATCGTTGTATTTATTATATATCTATCTATCTATCTCTCTGTGTATATATATATATATATTTGGCATTAATTGCATACATTGTATTTAATTTGAATGTACTCCGTAGCGAAGTACGGGTTTTCAGTTAGTGTTTTATAAAATCTTCGAGTTATAACAAGAGAATATTTTACACAATGTTTACTTTTAAAAAAATTGAATTGGCTTTAGGAACTTTAGCTAAAAACACAATATCTTACCTTTTACTAGCGGGTCGATTTTTCCGAGATATGAGCGCTCAAAGATAAATAAGGCTTTTTGACAGAGGATTGTCTCAAAGGAATATCAACTTTTCCGCTCACTTCTCTAATATATAAGCACATCTAATACGTTACTTTATTGTTATTTTTTTGCGTGATGGAATTTTATCTTCAGAGAGGTCCAATTTCGAATTTACCGTGAGAACGAAGTTAGTTTACGTGATCCGGATAAACCACTTGACACATTTATTTTCCTCCAGTGACTGAGAAATCCAGAAAAGCAGATTTTAGAGCAAATACTATCAGATGATCCAAATTATATCGATGCTGTCGTCTACATCCGATAGCGTTGCGACAGATCGAAAAGCTTGCGTAACATCGGAAACAGACCCTCGTAATAAACACATTTGCCACAAATTATTATCCACTTACATAATAACCTCAATTTTGATACACAGCTAAAGACTTTTCAACACTGAAATAAAAATGGTTTTTTAAAGTACAGTACAGAGGCTATTCACACATTTTTTAGACGATGTATATTGTATTCACAAAACTAAATTACATAAAATTCTTGTGTTTTAAATGTTCTATTTGACATCCCTTATTCTGAACTATCTTTCGACACCGCAATTCCAGGATAATAACGCCTTTTGAAGTGTCAGAAGAGGTATTCTATCCCATTCCTCCTGAACAGCTTTCCAGAGTCCTGTAAGGGTTTTGGGACGACGTTTGGATGTAAGGGTTTTGGACGACGTTTGTTGACGATATTACCTATCGACGCTTTAGATATCACAAAACCATGACTCTCACATAATTTTTGGATAACGGAGTATGCATATTTCTCTTCGGAAAGAGCATAAATGTAGCCTTTGAACCACTGCTTTGCTAAAAACGCCATTTTGAATAAAAACAAAACTTTCAAGCCGCAGACGATAATTTTGACTTTTAAAAACATAAGTACAATTGCAATTATTTCTTTTGCAGCAAACGATTTTTTATTACCGCTTACCAAAATCATCTAAAAAATGTGCGAACAGCCTCTGTAGAACCTAGATTATCCGGACTAACTGGGACCATAGGCAACCCGGACAATTGAAAATCCGGGTAATATGGGTAATAAGCAAAACAAAATCCTTAAGGCTGCTATGTACTAACCCCATTGGATTCGCTCACCGAAATGTTAACCTTTGGAGAAAGTTTGTCCGCGGATTGCCGACTTGGATTCAAATTTAAAAAAAAAAAAATTGTACTCTGTCATAGAGAAAGAAATTTTACATTTGTGTACATTTTTCGTTTTTTTAAAAAAAATGTAATTAATATTTTAAAATTTAAATTATTCGGGGAAATATCTGGTATAGTGTGTTTTAAACGCTCATAAATTCCTTCGGTGGACGAAATTTATAAAACGAATCCTGTAGCGATTTGCAGAAAAGTTCAGGCTATCTCACAATAATGCTGATAATCGATTTTATCTGATTATCAGCATTTATGTACCTGTAAATAGTTCACAAAAATATATTAAAAAAAATTTGTGGGCAGAGCTTAACCCCCCCCCCCCTATAGAGAGAGAGCCATTACAATCCCTCAAAATGTCAATCCTAAGGGGGTGGTGGAATTCTCGAACTGCCAACTGGACTCCTCCCACCACAAGAGTCTGCAAGAAGAGGAACATGGAAATACGATTTTTTTTCTTAGTACATAGCAGCCTTAACTCAACAGACTTACCGTTTATTACGATAAAAGCAGTGGCGTAGCAAAGGGGGGGGGGCAAGGGGGTCTATCATGCCCCGGGCGCCACTCGCAGAGGGGTGCCAATGTAAGATCCATATATTATATTACTATATGTTTTCGAGGTGGATGCCAATATAAGGTCTATATATTATATTACTATATGTTTTTAGGGGAGGGCACCAACATAAGGTCTATATATTATGTTACTATATGCTTTTCGGGGGAGAGTGCCAATATAAGGTCTATATATTATGTTATTATATGTTTATCGAGAGCGCCAATATAGGGTCTATATATTATATTACTATACGTTTTTCAGGGGGGCGCCACAAAGGTATCGTGTCCCGGGCGCCAGTTATGCTCGCTACGCCACTGGATAAAAGTCTAAGTTTTGTAACAAAATGACATAGTATTGTTTACAGGAAATTAAAAAATATAGAAATAACTTTTCTAAGTCCATCCCCGTCGACGACCTGAGCTACTCAAGTAAAGCTTTCTTAAACTCGACAAAAAGTATTTTGTTACCATAATTTATCGCTCAATCTAAGCAGGAACAGCCCATGGAATCCAACTAAAAAGCGACTATTTGGCGTACTTGTAGCGACTTTCTTGCTATCATAGTTAAAAACTATTAGCAAATGTGAACATTCAATAAACATAATGTCTGCAAATCTGCTCCGGATAAACGAGGTTTTAATGTATGTTATAATCCCATGGGGAAAACATATCGGAAGAACCGTATATGTTTACACTAGCTGAAAACCCGTACTTCGCTACGGAGTACATTCAAATTAAATACAACGGTCAATGTATGCAATTCATGCCAAATATATATATATATATATATATATATATATATATATATATATATATATATATATATATATATATATATATATATATATATATATATATATATATATATATATATATATATATATATATATATATATATATATATATACGAGGGTTGGGGTATAAGTCATGGGAACTATTTTTTTTCTTGAAGATACCAGTCCGGTTGGAAAATGTGACATATACAGACGAAAGGACAAGGTCTTAACTACATGTGTGGACAATGAATAGCACTGAAATATCGTAACACACTAATTTATTACGGTAGTATACAGGGCGATATGGCCTTCACTGTGCAAAAATTGTTTACAATGTTTATACTTCGATTTTTAAACAAACGATACAATGTGTCATTCTAAATTAACCATTCGTCAGAGGCTGAGAACGTAATCTTTAAAATGGTACCTCATTGATCGATTTTGGTTAAGTATGAAGAGAGAAAAAGGGACGAAACAAAAAAAAACACCTTTTAGAAATAATATAAGGTAAATGTACCTTACCTTATGCAAATGGTGAGGGCCATTGGCCGGGTGCCTTAGGTAACAATAGACCCTTAATTTCTCGACATTTCTAAAGGGCGGCCCATTATAGGGACATGGCACATTATAGGTGCATTTACCTTATATTGATATTGGAAAAAATTGGCAAAATCGATTAAATCATCAAAAATTAAACTGTTATATTTAAAGCGTTTACAGTTTAATGTTTCTCATTACAGAATTTCTTAAAGTATACTGTTTCACCGATTATTTTCATTATTTTGTGTTAGTTAAGCATGAGTTTGTGTATTTATTGTAAGTTAGTTTTAAATACCGTTTCAAAAGCTTAAAGGTATTACTTTCGGATAAATTGTTAGTAGAAAGAGGATTTTTTTTTCAGTTCGAGGCCTCATGGACCGCAAAATTAAAATTTGATCCAATCTAAAGAAAAGTTGACCTCTGCTGCAGGGTCGAGATAAGATAGTGGGGGAAAAGACGATATATCACTAACGCCAATCGATCGAAAAATCACACGCTTGTTAAAAACAGAGCTCTGTTGTAACGCTTTCCAAAATCAACAATACCATTTAAGGCCAGGCTATTTTATTTTGGATTGGTTCTTGAAGGGAAGCTTAAAATTCACTAGATAATGTTAAAATTTAAATAGTTGTAGATATATACCTAATGATTCTACATCCCAAAAATGCAAAAGTTATTATTGAAACCTAGTAAGTGTCGTTGGAAATCTGCGCGCAGTGTATCAGTATAAATTTGAAATTTTCAGAAAATGCACCCACTTCTTACTTCACAAATAAAATTCTTATTTACTTGTAATAAAATTAATTCAGGGAACATAATCTATAAAGTTTAGAGAGCTGATACTGAAATAACAACAAAAAAATTATAGAGGTTCGAACATACAGCAAAAATTCTGTCTTTTCAACTTGTGTAAAGGTGATGACTCCCTTGTCCATTTATGGAGGGATCGCTTCTATAAACAAAGCCTAAAAAAATGTTTTGAGGCTGGTGTGCACTAACTCTATAGGATTTTCTGACCTCCATGTTAACCTATGGAGAAAATGTGTCTTATTAACAGCTACATAAATGCCAATCATCCCATAAAAATGGTAATTTCAGATAGCCCGAACTTTTCTACCTTACAACACGATTCATTTTATAAATGTCGTCCACCAAAGGAATTTATGAGCGTTTTAAACACCCTATACCAAATTTTTTCCCCCAAATCATTTCAATTTAAAAATATTATTTGCATTTTTTTTCAAACAAAAATGCCCCAAGTTGTAAAATTTCTTTCTCTGTTACGGAGTACAATTAAAAACAAATCTTTCAATCCAAATGTGCCAACCTTGGACCATTTTCTCCGTAAGTTAACATGGAGGTTGAACGAATCCAGTAGGGTTAGTATACATCAGCCTTAACTAATGCAATATGGAAAAATACAGCCCACTGAATGAGTGACAACATACAAATAACAAGCTATGCGCACTTTCAAGTATTTGAACACAGTTTTACGGCTCGATCAGAGACCAAGACATTGGGAATGCGTATTCAGACCTCTAGGAAATGTAAATATCAAATATCTTTATGTAATTCTATGGTGCCCGTGTTCTATGGTGCTATCAGTGGCGTAGCGAGCATAACTGGCGCCCGGGGCACGATACCTTTGTGGCGCCCCCCCCCTGAAAAACATATAGTAATATAATATATAGACCCTATATTGGCGCCCTCGATAAACATAATAACATAATATATAGACCTTATATTGGCACTCCCCTCCGAAAAGCATATAGTAACATAATATATAGACCTTATGTTGTTGCCCTCCCCTAAAAACATATAGTAATAAAATATATAGACCTTATATTGGCACCCCCCACAAAATAATATAGTAATATAATATATATACCTTATATTGGCACCCTCCCCGAAAAACATATAGTAATATAATATATAGACCTTATATTGGGGCCCTCCCCTGAAAAACATATAGTTATATAATATATAGACCTTATATTGGCATCCACCTCGAAAACATATAGTAATATAATATATGGATCTTACATTGGCGCCCCTCTGCGAGTGGCGCCCGGGGCATGATAGACCCCCTTGCCCCCCCTTTGCTACGTCACTGATACCAATCGCAGAACAATCATTTCTACTCGAGTCTTTTGCACAAAGAAATGTACTTTTGTATACAAAATTCATAGACTTAGGCCTTTTATACAAGTCAAAAAAATTTTTGGTTTTTTACTTTATCAATACTAACAAATATCTAAAAATCACTTTTTTTTACTTAAGTCCATTATACCGGGCACCATGGAACTCTTACCGAATGTTTGAAGATTTCTTTCCAGTCTCGAATATTGGGGTACTTTCAGCACTCGATTTCGAAATCGCTTCCACTGCAGTTCAATGGACACGAGCGCTCGAGAGATCCGTGCAACCGCAAACCGCAACGTTGCCATCGCACAAATCCCATTTTGAAGGCATCAAAATTTGTTGTTTCTACCCCAGACCGTCTCGTGGCTAGCTAACCTTAACCTTTTCTCTCACCTGCGAACAATGCTAATTTCTGATACTCCAAAGGCGTATCGACACAATCTTCAGCAAGCTGGGGTCTTCCCTTGCTATTGCACTAGAATACCCCCTTTTTGTTTTATAAAATGTAATCTCTTACAGCCCGAGACGTCACACGTCAGCATTTGAACACAACGTAACGCTTCTGATAAAAAAAAAAAAAAATGGTTAACTATTAATAAAAGGGTTTTTCCCGACTTCAGAACTTTCCTCTAGTCTCTTGTTACGATAGTTTTTGCTCGTCCCGAAATCTTCCATTTTTTTTTCTATTTTGCTGGTTCATTTGAATGCATCAGTGACACATCAATGACAACCGATGCGTTTGATTTTTCATTGCTGCCTGACGAAAGGAAATGTTTCCAATGTTGTCGAATTACAGTTATTATTTTTTTAAATTCAATAATTCTACCCCGTCTAACAAGGCAGTTCTAGAATTTTACGCATTATATAACACACACTTATATACAGGATGACTTTTTTTTTAAACTGACACTATTCAGAACCACCTGTAGCTCGATCTAACAACCGAAATGGCACCAAACTTGGTATAAAGACCAAGGGCCTGTTCACATAGGAGTCCTTTGCGTAGCGTTACGTAAAAGATGACGTTGAGACGAAAATAAACCAATCATAGGCGTTAAAAATTTCATTGATAATCGTTTGGAGGCATATGATTGGTTTATTTTCGTCTCAACGTCATCTTTTACGTAACGCAACGCAAAGGACTCCTATGTGAACAGGCCCTTGGTCTTTATACCAAGTTTGGTGCCATTTCGGTTGTTAGATCGAGCTACAGATGGTTCTGAATAGTGTCAGTTTAAAAAAAAGTCATCCTGTATATAAGTGTGTGTTATATAATGCGTAAAATTCTAGAAGTGCCTAATGATGACATGGGAAGTAAGATTCCGCGAAAAAAAAAAAGTTCCAAAAGTCGCCGATAGGGGAAGATATGGCGCTGTTGTTGTCGGCGCACCCGAGAATTTGCCCAAAACGCAAGTAAAACATCAAAATGCAAATTCTCGACTACGTAGTCGAGAGCAACTCCTTATCTTTATAGCCGGAAAAAGTTGTTATAAGCAGACAAATGAATAACAAAAAATTTCGCTGCAATACCGCTTTATGCAACAAATTCATTTCTCCCTCTTTTCAATGTGACCACCATCCTGTTGGACGACACATTGCATCCTGAACACTACGTTCTCAAAGGCCGTGGATAACATATCACCAGGAATGTTCATCACAGCCCGGGATATGTTGCCCTTTAGGGCCGCCAAGTTAGAGACTCCACCAAGATACACCTTGGACTTTAAATAACCCCACAGAAAGAAGTCACATGGGTTAGATCCGGGGAGCGAGGTGGCCATGCAAGTGGAAAAAAGCCACTGATGACCCTTTCTTCTGTAAAGCGATGACGCATTTTAGAGCCCAAAATACTGGCGCTGCCGTCGACTACGTAGTCATGAATTTGCATTTTGATGTTTTACTTGCGTTTTATGCAAATTCTTGGGTGCGTTGACAGCAACAGCGCCATATCTTCCCCTATCGGCGAATTTTGGAACTAATTTTTTTTTCGTGTAAACTCTTTCCCATGTCGTCCTTAGTCCCTCTATCAATTTTGGTGGAATTCCGGCTGATAAATCGCGCTACAGGTGGATCTGAATAGTGTCAGTTTAAAAAAATCACCCTGTATATATATATATATATATATATATATATATATATATATATATATATACAGTCCAACCTCCATATATCGAAGTAGCAAAATGTCGGAAAAAATTTCGATATATAGAAATTTCGATATATAGAATTGATCTTAGTTTTATCATAATTCTCCTAAAACATTAAAATTAAAGCTAATTTTTGTATACGAAACTCCATTTCTAATTTATATGCGAATGACATTAAATGAAAGTTAATAACTAAAAAATGAATTAATATGAAAGATTTATTGAGTACTATATACCTTAAAAAACAATCCAGACAGTGGTTACAGTAATCACAGCTACATTCTTTAAAAAAAAAAATAAAATTACAAATATCTCGCTGAACAGACAGTTTTGCGGAAAGTTCATATCAGGTACATTTTCTGCGAATCAAAGTTCACGACCTATTGTTTCAAACGCCAAAAATTAGGAGACTTTAGTCTAAAGTGGAATGAGATCTCCCAATATGTAGTGAAAAAAAATTTCGATATATAGAGATTTTTTCGATATATAGAAACAGTTTTTCTATGTAATGAACATGGAGATTTGCTAAGAGTTCGATATATAGAAAATTTCGATATGGGGAAGTTCGATATATGGAGGTTCGACTGTATATACAGTGAAACCCCGATTTAACGATTTCCCGCATATAAAGTCATTTTTTATCAGTCCCAATTTATTTCTTATACTTGTAATGTTAAAAAATCCCACATTTAATGTTATAATTTTAAAATATTTCCCGCATTTAATGTTTTTTCTGACAAAAAAACTCAATGAAATTTTCCTAAAATAATCAAAAATTGTGATGATGAAAAAAAACACAACAAATTTGCAACAAAAATGCCCATAAATGGACAAAATTAGAAGCAATTTTGTTTTGAAACAGAAATTGCTTCTAAACTGGGAATTTAAGGATTCGCAGCTTCAAATGGTTGGACAGACCTCCTTAAAAAAAAAGGCACAATTTATCCCACAAGTCTATTTGTGGAGAGTCTGCCGGGGTCGATTCTTCGCAAATTGGACATAGGGATGCGACATCGATAACAAAACATCGATGTTTTGAAACATCGATATTCAATATTAAAACATCGATGCTAATAAAACATCGCCCAAAAACCATCGATGCTAATAAAACATCGCCCAAAAACCATCGATGTTTTAGAACATCCATTTTTTTTAAAACTGGTTTACTAACCTCTAACATTAATGTTACTTCGGTTAGTCGTGTGTGTGTGTGTGGGGGGGGGGTGATTTAAATTTACTCTCTGATTGGGCTGACACAAATGACAAAAACTTGGTCGCTTTTGCCTTGGGCTACATTGATGACTCAAAATTCTCGTTGTAAATATCGCCATGTTTTGCCTTCAAATGTCCAGATAAATTGGTGGTATTGCCAGAAGTTTTGAGAGACTTAAGGCAAATACTGCATTTCGCCAATTTGTCAGAGGTTTTGCAAAAATATTTCCAAACGGTACTTTTGGGAGGCATCTTATTAATAATATTAACGTCAACTTATATAAAACCAGAACAAAACAAAAACTTAAATGGCTGCTCTCGAGTATATACTATTTATAAAATAAAACCCCATGGAAGGTTCTGGAGTGTCGGGAACATTCCAAGCGCTCTGATTGGTTCATTGGTTGTTGATTGCCATTTGTCTGTTTGTTACGGAATCGTTCCCCCTTTTATATTCGTCCTTTACAGAATTCAGACTTGCATTTACTGAGTGTGGAAATTATGCTACGTGGTTAAATTTTTTTATTATGGTATTTTTCATTTAAAAAAAAGCATCGAGACAACGTAAAACATCGAGCACAAAACATCGATGTTAAAAATACATCGGCTTCAATAAATCGATGTTTAGAACACCGATGTTTTTATCAAAACATCGATGTTTTGAAAACATCGACATCGATATCGCATCCCTAATTCGACAGACAAATGCGCTTACAGAAACTTAAGATTATTTTGTTTGTTGATCAGCGTACAACCCAATATATATATATATATATATATATATATATATATATATATATATATATATATATATATATATATATATATACATATACATACATACATCTATATATATATATATATATATATATATAAATATAAATGCTTACATACATACATACATACATACATATATATATATATATATATATATATATATATATATATATATATATATATATATATATATATGTATGTACATTTAAAATTACAAAATGTGCGAATGGAATGTTCTCCTGCAAAAGTTCAAGCAGTGTTCAACCTTGTGATTTGGGGGATCATACGATCGTTCAAAGTAAACTATAGAAACCAATACAGTCAGACCTCTATTTAACGAAGTCGCTAAATCCCGAAAAAAAGTTCGTTATATGGAAAATTCACTAAATAGAGATCCCGATATGTTTCTCGCGATTGTTTCTCCCGATATGTTTCTCCCGATATGTTTCTTTTAGTCTGGTGCTAAAACTAGTCAAAATGATTTCCTCTTGCATTTATAAGAACTGCATTTTAGCTTTCTTCTTTTCATTGATTCATTGATTTATTTCTGCCCGATATGTTTCTTTTAGTCTGGTGCTAAAACTAGTCAAGATGATTTCCTCTTGCATTTATAAGAACTGCATTTTAGCTTTCTTCTTTTCATTGATTCATTGCTTTATTTCTGCCCGATATGTTTCTTTTAGTCTGGTGCTAAAACTAGTCAAGATGATTTCCTCTTGCATTTATAAGAACTGCATTTTAGCTTTCTTCTTTTCATTGATTCATTGATTCATTGATTTATTTTTGCCCGATATGTTTCTTTTAGTCTGGTGCTAAAACTAGTCAAGATGATTTCCTCTTGCATTTATAAGAACTGCATTTTAGCTTTCTTCTTTTCATTGATTCATTGATTTATTTCTGCCCGATATGTTTCTTTTAGTCTGGTGCTAAAACTAGTCAAGATGATTTCCTCTTGCATTTATAAGAACTGCATTTTAGCTTTCTTCTTTTCATTGATTCATTGATTTATTTTTGCCCGATATGTTTCTTTTAGTCTGGTGCTAAAACTAGTCAAGATGATTTCCTCTTGCATTTATAAGAACTGCATTTTAGCTTTCTTCTTTTCATTGATTCATTGATTTATTTCTGCCCGATATGTTTCTTTAGTCTGGTGCTAAAACTAGTCAAGATGATTTCCTCTTGCATTTATAAGAACTGCATTTTAGCTTCTTCTTTTCATTGATTCATTGATTTATTTCTGCCCGATTTGTTTCTTTTAGTCTGGTGCTAAAACTAGTCAAGATGATTTCCTCTTGCATTTATAAGAACTGCATTTTAGCTTTCTTCTTTTCATTGATTCATTGATTTATTTCTGCCCGATATGTTTCTTTTAGTCTGATGCTAAAACTAGTCAAGATGATTTCCTCTTGCATTTATAAGAACTGCATTTTAGCTTTCTTCTTTTCATTGATTCATTGATTTATTTCTGCCCGATATGTTTCTTTTAGTCTGATGCTAAAACTAGTCAAGATGATTTCCTCTTGCATTTATAAGAACTGCATTTTAGCTTTCTTCTTTTCATTGATTCATTGATTTATTTCTGCCCGATATGTTTCTTTAGTCTGGTGCTAAAACTAGTCAAGATGATTTCCTCTTGCATTTATAAGAACTGCATTTTAGCTTTCTTCTTTTCATTGATTCATTGATTTATTTCTGCCCGATATGTTTCTTTTAGTCTGATGCTAAAACTAGTCAAGATGATTTCCTCTTGCATTTATAAGAACTGCATTTTAGCTTTCTTCTTTTCATTGATTCATTGATTTATTTCTGCCCGATATGTTTCTTTTAGTCTGATGCTAAACTAGTCAAGATGATTTCCTCTTGCATTTATAAGAACTGCATTTTAGCTTTCTTCTTTTCATTGATTCATTGATTTATTTCTGCCCGATATGTTTCTTTTAGTCTGATGCTAAAACTAGTCAAGATGATTTCCTCTTGCATTTATAAGAACTGCATTTTAGCTTTCTTCTTTTCATTGATTCATTGATTTATTTCTGCCCGATATGTTTCTTTTAGTCTGGTGCTAAAACTAGTCAAGATGATTTCCTCTTGCATTTATAAGAACTGCATTTTAGCTTTCTTCTTTTCATTGATTCATTGATTTATTTTTGCCCGATATGTTTCTTTTAGTCTGGTGCTAAACTAGTCAAGATGATTTCCTCTTGCATTTATAAGAACTGCATTTTAGCTTTCTTCTTTTCATTGATTCATTGATTTATTTTTGCCCGATATGTTTCTTTTAGTCTGGTGCTAAAACTAGTCAAGATGATTTCCTCTTGTGTTTATAAAAACTGCATTTTAACTTTCTTCATTTCCATTTAAGTTTTTTTATACTTTGCCGACTACATCGTTAGCCGTCACTCGAAATTTTACAAAGCAAACAAATTTTAAAAGTTTAACTTTTCCTCCAAGATTTCGAAATAGGAATTATTTACTTCCATTGTTTTTAACTTTTTTAAAGTTATCGAACCGTTTATTTCCTCACGGTTGCAGTTAAAAGGTAAAACAAAAATCCTCTAAAAAAAATTATCCTGCCTAAAAGTGACAGTAAGACGCATTTTATATGTATTTTCAGACTTCGTTCTGAAACTGTGTCATAAAATGTCTGCATAACTTCCATGAATGAATATAGAACATTTCGAACATTGTTGATCCGGTTGTTCTCGATCTTTGGCAGGATAAGAGCGGATATTATAGAACTGAGGATGTTGGAGTAACTCGCCAAACTATTGGTCGGGAAGGTGAGTCAGTCTATCAGTCTCTTCCCCCAACAAAAACTATGACCATTATTATAAAAAGTGTGGAGGATGCATCCATTCCTCAAACTCGTGGTAATAATCATCCATTAATGATGTCGAAAATAAATCAATTGCAGTCGGACCTCTATTAAACGAAGTCGCTAAATCCCGAAAAAAAGTTCGTTGTATGGAAAATTCGTTAAATAGAGATTCACCTCTTAAAATACTTTAAACTATACAAAATAGATTTTAAATTCCTAAAAACTAAATATTATTAATAAAAGTAATTGATCACACCTTTATTTTGTAAATTAATGTCTATTTATTTTATATTTCTTACCCATCAAACAGAAATCTGCAAGGAAAACAAGAATAAAACGAAACATTTTCCGGGAATACACTGTATTTTCAATTTTAAAAAATTATATTAAAATTAATGAATTTTAATGACATGATCGCATTTATTATAGCAAGTAATTTTAAGTATACATTACCACATGCGTCCTTAAATATAATTATT
>OU015499.1:156385196-156387696 GCA_907164885.2 Dolomedes plantarius
ATTTCCGCTTATAAGAATCACGTTTGTTATTACTGTTTTTGATTCTTATAAGCGGTTGATTCTTATAGCCGAAATTTAGGTTTTTGGACAGGAACACACACACCTATATAAACATACTAGCTGAAAACCCGTACTTCGCTACGGAGTACATTCAAATTAAATACAACGGTCAATGGATGCAATTCATGCCAAATATATATATATATATATATATATATATATATATATATATATATACTAGCTTTATATACCCGGCGTTGCACGGGTGAACCCTTAATAAAGCTTACTTGTATGATATGTATATTTGTATTTTATGGCAATCTATACCCCTCTCCACTGGTCATCATCCCATCAGCATATTATAATAACCCCCCCCCCCCATGCTAATGTCAACATTAAAATGTTTCTTTCAATTTTGATAACCCACTGGATCCCGGCCCTTCGAGGAGTTTGAGGGCTTCCCCGTAAACCCTTGTGAAAATCGCCGGTTTCATAAACAAAGAATTACCTGACGTTGCCCAGGATAATAAAAATGAATGGAGTTAACCTGAGCTCTAGATGTATACGTACTAACAACCGAAATATATACAATTCACACACACACACACACACACACCTTTCCACACTTCATTTAATTAAGGTTGATCTCTCTCTTTTCTCCTACCACCAATTTGGTGTTCAAAATGGTGATATATAGGAAATATAAATTATTGGATTGTTTCTAGCAATTTTTTCAAAATCTAAAGCGAATGTCGAAAAATCGTGACATTGATCGTGTTTGTTACATTTAATCGTGTTTCTTACATTTTAAATCAAGAATCTTATGGATATCTGTTTCCTTCTTTGAGATATGACGGAATATGTAAAAAACACGTAAAAACACGTTTAGCCCCCTTAAACCCCTTGGGGGCCGAATTTTGAAAAATCCTTAAATTAGTTTTTAGGTATTCATATTCCTTACATTTTAAAGCAAGAATCATATGGATATCTGTTTCTTTCTTTGAGATATGAGGTAATATGTAAAAAATACGTTTTGCCCCCTCCCCCCCCCAATGGGGCCGAATTTTGAAAATCCTGAAATTGGTTGTAATGTATTCGTGTTCCTTACATTTTAAAGCAAGAATCTTATGGATATCTGTTTCTTTGTTTGAGATATGAAGGAATACGTGAAAAACACGTTAAGCCCCCCTCCCCGTGCCCTGGGGCCAAATTTTAAAAATCCTGAAATTGGATTTAAGGTATTCGTGTTCCTTACATTTTAAAGCAAGAATCTTATGGATATCTGTTTCTTTCTTTGAGATATGAAGGAACACGTGAAAAACACGTTAAGCCCCCCTCCCCGTTCATGGGGCCAAATTTTAAAAACTCCTGAAATGGGATTTAAGGTATTCGTGTTCCTTACATTTTAAAGTAAGAATCTTATGGACATCAATTTCCTTCTTTGAGATACGAAAGAATATGTAAAAAACACGTTTTGCCCCCTCCCCCCCTTGGGGGGGGCGATTTTTGAAAAATCGCTTCTTAAATGACGCCTTCAGCACAAAAGTAATAAGCTCTTAAAATATGATATCTGTATCTCCAATAGTTTTTGCTGGGTGTTGAATCCTTTATATATATAGATAAAACACGTAAGAACACGTTTAGCCCCCCCTCTCCCCCTTGGGAGACGAATTTGAAAAATCCTGAAATTGGTTTTTAGGTATTCATGTTTCTTACATTTTAAAGCAAGAATCTTATGGATATCGATTTTCTTCTTTGAGATATAAAGGAATATGTAAAAAACACGTTTTGCCCCCCTCCCCCCCTTGGGGGGCGATTTTTGAAAAATCGCTTCTTAAATGACGCCTTCAGCACAAAAGTAATAAGCTCTTAAAATATGATATCTGTATCTCCAATAGTTTTTGCTGGGTGTTGAATCCTTTATATATATAGATAAAACACGTAAGAACACGTTTAGCCCCCCTCTCCCCCTTGGGAGACGAATTTTGAAAAATCCTGAAATTGGTTTTTAGGTATTCATGTTTCTTACATTTTAAAGCAAGAATCTTATGGATATCGATTTTCTTCTTTGAGATATAAAGGAATATGTAAAAAACACGTTTTGCCCCCCTCCCCCCCTTGGGGGGCGATTTTTGAAAAATCGCTTCTTAAATGACGCCTTCAGCACAAAAGTAATAAGCTCTTAAAATATGATATCTGTATCTCCAATAGTTTTTGCTGGGTGTTGAATCCTTTATATATATAGATAAAACACGTAAGAACACGTTTAGCCCCCCTCTCCCCCTTGGGAGACGAATTTTGAAAAATCCTGAAATTGGTTTTTAGGTATTCATGTTTCTTACATTTTAAAGCAAGAATCTTATGGATATCGATTTTCTTCTTTGAGATATAAAGGAATATGTAAAAAACACGTTTTGCCCCCCTCCCCCCCTTGGGGGGCGATTTTGAAAAATCGCTTCTTAAATGACGCCTTCAGCACAAAAGTAATAAGCTCTTAAAA
>OU015499.1:156392424-156459924 GCA_907164885.2 Dolomedes plantarius
AAAAAATTAATTAAATACATACTTAAATTATAGTGATTGTTAAGGACTACAATCTGAGATCGGAATGTAAGCACCTTTTAAAAGGAAAATGTTCATTCAGTTGCTAGAGATCCCAACGAAACAAGATAAAGGCATCTGAAAAAACAATTGATGTCCTCAAAGTCTAAAAGTTTTCATCTTTAAATGCATGTTTTTGGAATGAAAGTATACTAATATCTGCTTTCTTTCCAGGTCTATGTTCGACTGCTTTTCGTTTATGCCCAAAGTCCAAGAAACATTCGAAACTATGCGTCGCCGCAGGCCTATCATTGACATCGCTCAGCTCTGGTTCCGAGACCAACACGCAACTTTGTTACGAACTTGGAGTCGTTTGCTGCATGACCAAGAAATTGACTTGTATGATGTCAAACCGTACCTCTTTCGACTTAAGGACTTTCGAGCCATTTTTCCCACTCTTAGCCGAAAGGGCAAAAAGCGTGCACTCGAGTGGCAGAAGTTGGCCAATTATTCAATTGTCCAGGTCTTCCTTTACCGCAAGAAACTGTATGACCCGTAAAGGGCGTGGTCTCTGCGGCGCAGCTAAGACGGACTGTCTATTCTCTGCCTCGATTACGTCCTATTTTTACCGATCTTGACAACTGTAGTGCACTACTCCACCTGCTGCACTCTATTCTCGAATTTTATGACTTTATTACCGATAATGACTCATACGCCCGTTTGTGACATTAAAAAACACCGAATATTGTCTTTCCATCAGCTACAGCCATCCTCCTACTACCATATTTCTTCCACCTACCAGTAAGCATGTTCCAGCCATACCACCAGGCGAAGCCACCGAGCTACGTTTCCAACACCACCGGGAGCGTAAGGCGGTGGTGATTTATGGAGAGCGGCTTCGTAACCTACCTCCAAGTGGTGCTCTCCGGTGAACGCTCTCACCACTTCGGGTGGGGGCGGCTAAAAGGTTACAGAATATTCAAGGAAATTCAATCTTAGAGAAACTGAACCATATGGACATTATATATTTTATGGAAGACATAGAAAAAATCTCTTTCTCGAGTTGTTGGCCTCAAGTTCCGGAGATATGGATTCGCTGTCCGGTCCTGCCAAACGTAGAATCCAGCGACCATCTTGGTGATGCTGGATATTTTGCATTACACATTCATCAGCAAATAACACCCATAAAAGTTATGAACAGTTAAAAGGCCACAGAGTAACAATTTGAAATATACGGAAGTTAGAAGAGCACGCGAATGAGCTCAAGATTGATGTGCAGCTATTGCTTCTAACTCCTTTTGTTTTCCATCTGTTCTTTTATGTAGGAAGTTTTGTATTATTTCATTAAAGTTCAGTAAATTGTTTAATGAATCCTGTTTGGCTCACTCAGCTATATGTAATGAGTATTTATATGCCTTTTTGTAGGATATTTATTAATAAACAGGATATTTATTAATAAATGATTTTTAAAGTTTTTTGATGACATCTATCTTACAGCCCTAGTGACATGTTTTTATCACAAACTATAGTGTCTGCAACAAACTCAATCTTACCAGACAGGATTCGGGATGAAAAATGCAACGGTAGACATGGCATTGCGCGAAAATGTGTGAATATATTCACGCTTCACCACAAAAATTTGAATTGAGGGATATGTGAGCAAAATATGCTTTCACCCTACAACATTATCAACCCGATCATGTTTTTTCATAAGCACCGAAATGTTTCACATGATCATGCATATATCATGTCAAAAGTCGCGCTTCGCATTACCAAGTTTTAAAGTTGTATCGTTGAGAACTCAACCGATGTTCGACGACTTTTTGTTCCGAATTTTAGCGAATGATTTAATTTGAGTTCGTCCACCGAACTGCTTTTTATATGCTGCCCATTTCTTTCCCTTGTGTTGTACCAAAGATCTTCTCTTGCTATTGTGGGCCTAATGGCTAGAGCTCTGTCAACCGATACTGGAGTCTAAGGGTCGATTCCCACTGTTTTCATGGATGTTCGAAGCCTTTAAGAAACGGCTTTAAACAGCAGGTCACGATATAATTAACCCTCGTGTAGCAAAAAGCTCAAGGTGTTAATGGGTCGTGCTAAAAACCGCGATTGAACCGCCCAAACGATGACTGAACATCGACTATGCATTACTGTAGGAAGGAGAGAGTTTGGGCTGTAAGCTTCTGCGGTGTTCTCCACGCGTCAGCATGTCCTGATGTGAGGAATAGTGTGAATATGGATTCATCTGAAAACAGTACTTGTTTCCATTGACCAGCTATCCATGGCTTACATTCCTGGTACCTCTGTAGTCTACGTTTTGCACTGATTTGTGACACGGCGAGCTCTGGAAAAGCGGCTCTGTTGAAAATGTTTGACTTCTCGAGTTGCCTTCTCACTGTATAAGTCGAGACTGTGTTCACTTTTTAAGTGAGATCTTTTTTTTTGAATTATAAAAACTTTTTTCTTTTACGAATGCGGATGCACTTGTCGTGAAGACATTCGACTATAATTCTTTGCAGTTTTGCTGGCCATTTTATTACGGCGGCGCCATATAGGCGGACCTGCGTGACCCTCTATGAAGGGACGATACGAACAGAGGCATTTTAGTGGAGCTTTGTCGAGATTCGATGCGAACATTCTTAGAATCGAAAGCCAGCGCGCTGTACCACAGAGCCGCCACGACTCTCAATTATAAAAATCGTAAAAATCGTATGAAGATTCCTTGTATTATACTTTTGCATTGTTTATAGAGGATTAACACCTCCAGATTTTCAATCCCATGAGAACAGAAGATGTTTGTTCCATGTCGAGTAACTTGACTCGTGCATAACCTGAAAAAACGTGAATTTCTCTCTTTCTGATGTTTCGACCATTTTGAAATATTTGTTGGCAGTACGTAGTATTTTTCGCAACCAATCGACGTAATACGTAGCTTTCGTGACCATCCCACATGCCCTCCAAGCGTGGGCTTTCGCAGATTCGAAAGGTACTCGAAATTTCAAGTTTTTTAAAATCCCGAGTAGAACGGGAAGATACGGTCTCCGACACCGTAGCAAAGCGAGCGATCTAGCCATATGACGTCATACCGCTGGACACTACATGAAAGTCCTTCGTAAAGAAGTCACCCTTTTCCAGTTACTCGTGAAAGCGATGACGTCGGGGAAACCGCCGTAGCAGTTTTTCGTTTTTCGGCACCTTATTATCAAAAACGTTGCAATAGAGACGGCTCTAGTTCATGCTAAAGGTTTATTACTCCAAATGAAATCTTCCCAGAAAGCCCAAAATACTGCGTTGGCGCCTATTACGAATTAATCGTGAAAGCGGTAACGTCAGATTATCGAAATTACTGATTTTCCCGCTACCGACAGAGAAACACGGAGCTTTCGAAACGATCCTTGTGCTCCTGACGCAGCGGGTGTCGGAGAGCGGCAAGTATACTCGAATTTGCAACAACTTTCAAATCCCGAGGACAACGGGTCCATACGGTTTCCGGCACGTCCGCGAAGACAGCGATCTTGCCGCATGACGTCATACAACTGAAGATTTCATGGAAGTCCTTCCTAAGGATCTTTTTCGCCCTAGACAAATATACGCTGCCAAATGCATCCCAAAACGAGCACGGGGGCAAAGGTGTAAAGTTACTCGAGACAGCGATGACGTCTGCGAAACCACCGCACCAATTTTTCTTTTTTTGGGGGGGAACCTTATTACCAAGAAGTAGCGCTAGAGGCGCCTCTAAGGGCCTGTTCACATAGGAGTCCGTTGCGTTACGTTAAGGAAAAGATGACGTTGAGACGAAAATAAAACAATCATAGGCTATAAAAATTTCATTGCTAATAGTTTTAACGCCTATGATTGGTTTACTTTCGTCTCAACGTCATCTTTTCCTTAACGCAACGCAACGGACTCCTATGTGAACAGGTTCTTATTCATTCTAAAGGTATATTACACCAAAAAACCTCTTCCTAGAAAGTCCAAAATACTGCGTTGGCGCCGATTTCGAATATAACGTAAAAGCGGTGCGTCAGATTATCGAAATTAAATATTGAAAATGAATATAGAAATTAAATATCGGAATTGAGGAGCTCGTTAAATATTGTTTAAATTTCCCATTAGTGAAATTATGAGTTACCTCATAACATAAAGTAACATAAAGCGAGAAAGAGTATTTTATCAGGGCCGTAGTGTTTACTTTCGGCAGTGGCAGATTTCCGCACAGGTGGTCGAGGCGCAAGCCTCGGGCCCCCAAATCAACACAATAATTTTAGCTTCTCCCATATTAGTTATTGTTATTTACATAGCCACTATTGTGTACTCTGTGAAGGCAAAAACATATTACTTTCGTCGGAAATTCGTAGCATCGGGGTGTAACACCTCCATCGATGGAACCAATGTTTGCAAACTCCAAAACGGCCTAAAGAGATAAAGATCCAGGGCTACCTGGACCAACATGACACACTTCACCTGACCCCAGAGTCCTCGCCATCTCAATATACACTCTTAGACTAAAACAACAACGCACCAAGGAGTTATCCTAATGGAGTGAAAATCAGTAGATGTGATGTACATGTACAGAAATACAAACGATTACAATTTGAGAAGAATTGGATGATTTATTCAAGAGAAATGGCTTCATAAAGGGAAATCAATAACGCGTTGGTATACATCTGGCCCTTATGCAATCAGTTATTCGGCTCGGCATGGATTGATAGAGGTGGCGGATGTCCTCCTGCGGGATATCGTGCAGAATTCTGTCCAATTCGCGCGTTAGATCGTAAAAATCCCGAACTGGTCGGAGGGCCCTGCCTATAATGCTCCAAACGTGTTCAATGGGGGAGAGGTTCGGCGACCTTGCTGTCCAGGGTATTGTTGGGCAAGCACGAAGACAAGCGGTAGAAACTCTCGCCGTGGGCGGGACGTCATTATCTTGCTGAAATGTAAGCCCGGGATGGCGTGATATGAAGGGCAACAGTACGGGGCGTAGAATATCGTCGACTCCCAGTTGTGTTGCCCGCTGTGCTGTAAGGGTGACGCGGATGACAACCAAAGGGGTCTTGCTACGAAATGAAATGGCTCCCCAGACCATCACTCCGGGTTGTCGGCCCGTATGGCAAAAGACAGTCAGGTTGGCATCCCCCAGCTGACCGGTATGATCTCGCTTCTCGCTAATGCTGATCTCGCTTCGAATTGAGCCCGGATCAATTCGAAGAAAGAATCATCATTGAAGACCATTCTACTACAATCAGTGACATTCCAGTTCGAATGTGCCCGACACCACTGCAAACGGGCTTGTCGGTGGATAGATGCCTATTGTTGTCGGTGCAAGGGGCGCCGTGAGCTCAGCCCCTTTTTCTGAACCGCCTAAGAATGGTCCTTACGGTAACTGAAGCACCAGTTGCACGTACGATCGATGATAATGGTGAATCTGGGACTTAGAGTGCCACTCTGACGATTGCTCGGTCCTCACGTTCTGTCGTTTCTCTAGGCCGACCGCTTCCTTCTTGACGCTGTGTTCGGCCATGGTTGACCCATACCTGCCAAGATCGTCTAATAGTCGCATCGCTCATACGCAAATGTCCAGCGATTCGCCGATCCTCGTAGGCATAGCGTCAGGGGGGTGGGAATGCGCCCCCCAACTTAACTTGAAATAAATTAAAACGTTAATAGAAGTTCAGTTAAAATCGGAAAATTGTAGAAAACTTTTAAGAAAGTTGGTTTTTTGCCGCTTTTTCAAACTGCGAGACGGAACATTCCGATTATGTCTTTAGCCTTAACATAGTTCTTAACAATGATATGATCCATAACAGAAATTCGATGCTATACATTTTTTTTCTCATTTTATTGATATTATGTTTATTTTTCTCATTGTATAACTTTTGAATACTACTCAAACATCAATGTTATTGATATTCAATTTCAAAAAGTCATAATATTTCATATTTAAAGGACCATCAGGCAGTCAATGCGCTGAGGAGGGCCCTAACTGAATTCAAATCGTGCCTCCCCCCCAGTTTTGCTGGCCATTTTATTATGGGGGCGCCATAGAGGCGGATCGGCATGACCCCCTATGAAGGGACAATACGAATGGAAGCCTGTAAGTGGAGCTTCGCCGAGATTTGATCGACACATCCTTAGCAACAAAAGCCAGGGAGATGCACCACAAGGCCGCCCTTGCCCTCAATTATAAAAACTGTACAAATCGTAGGAAGATACCTTTTATTATACTTTTACATTTTTTATAGAGGACTTTCACTTCCAGATTTTCAAACTCATGAGAACAGAAGATGTTTCTTCCATGTAAAGTAACTTGACTCTCGAACAACCGGGAAAAAACATGAATTTCACTCTTCCTGATGTTTTGACCATTTTAAAATGTTTGTTAGCAGTATGTAGTATTTTCCACCACGTAAGCAAAACCTGCGATATCGCCATAGGACGTCATACCGCTGGACACTACATGAAAGTCCTTCGTAAAGCTTTTTTTAGTCCTAAAGAACTATGCTGTTCCAAATGCGTTTGAAAATAATACGGTGTCTCCCGTTTGCAGTTACTCGAGAAAGCGATGACGTCAGGGAAATTGCGGTACCAGTTGGTCGTTTTTTCGGCACCTTAATATCAAAAAAGTTGCAATAGAGACGGCTCTAGTTCATGCTAAAGGTCTATTACTCCAAAAGACCTCTTACCAGAAACCCCAAAATACTGCGTCGGCGCCTATTACGAATTAGGGCCTGTTCACATAGGAGTCCGTTGTGTAGCGTTAAGGCAAAGATGACGTTGAGATGAAAATAAACCAATCATAGGCGTTAAAAATTTCGTTAAACTTTTTAACGGCTATGAATGGTTTATTTTCGTATCAACGTCATCTTTCACTTAACGCTACGCAACGGACTCCTATGTGAACAGGCCCTAAGTCGTGAAAGCGGTAACGTCAAATTATCGAAATTACTGATTTTCCCGCTCCCGAACAAAGAAACACGGATCTTTCGAAACGTTCCTTGTGCTCCTAATGTAGCGGGTGTCGGAGAGAGGCCGGTATTCTCGAGTTTGCGATAATTTTAAAATTCAGAAGAGAACGGGTGCATACGGTTTCCGGCACGTCTGCGAAACAAACTATCTTGCCGTATGACGTCATACAACTGAAGATTTCATGGAAGTCCTTCTTAAGGATCTTTTTCGCAATAGGCAACTATACGCTGCCAAATGCATCCCAAACGAGCACGGGGGCACAGGTGTAAAGTTACTCGAGACAGCGATGACGTCAGCGAAACCACCGTACCAATTTTTCTTTTTTTTTGTCTCCTTATGACCAAGAAGTAGTGCTAGAGACGCCTCTAATTCATGCTAAAGGTTTATTACACCAAAAGACCTCTTCCTAGAAGGCCCAAAATACTGCGTTGGCGCCGATTCCGAATTTATCGTGAAAGCGGTGCGTCAGATTATCGAAATTAAATATTGAAAATGAATATAGAAATTAAATATCGGAATTAAAGAGGTCGTTAAATATTGTTTAAATTTCCCATTAGTGAAATTATGAGTTACCTCATAACATAAACCGAGAAAGAGGATTCTATCAGGGCCGTAGTGTTTACATTCGGCAGTGGCAGATTTCCGCACAAGTTGTCGAGTCGCAAGCCTCGGGCCCCCAAATCAACCCAATAATTTTAGCTTCTCGCATATTAGTTATTGTTATTTACATAGCCACTATTGTGTACTCTGTGAAGGCAAAATCCTACAATTTTCCTTCGAAATTCGTACAATTTGAGAAGAATTGGATAATTTATTCAAGAGAAATAGCTTCAAAAAGGGAAAAAAGTCAATAACGCGTTGGTACACATCTGGCCCTTATGCAAGCAGTTATTCGACTTGGCATTGATTGATAGAGGTGGCGGATGTCCACCTGCGGGATATTGCGCTAAATTCTGTCCAATTGGCGCGTTAGATCGTCACAATCCCGAACTGGTCGGAAGGCCCTGTCCATAATGCTCCAAACATGCTCAATGGGGGAGAGGTTCGGCAACCTTGCTAGCCAGGGTACTGTTGTACAAGCACGAAGACAAGCAGTAGAAACTCTTGCCGTGTGCGGGCCGTCATTATCTTGCTGAAATGTAAGCCCGGGATGGCGTGATAGGAAGGGCAACACAGCGAGGCGTAGAATATCGTCGACGTACCGCTGTGCTGTAAGGGTGCAGCGGATGACAACCAAAGGGGTCCTGCTATGAAATGAAATGGCACCCCAGACCATCACTACGGGTTGTCGGCCCGTATGGCAAAAGACAGTCAGTTTGGTATCCCACCGCTGTCTGGGGTGTCTCCAGACACGTATTCGCTGGTCATCGGGGCTGCATTCGAAGCGGGACTCGTCACTGAAGCCAATTCTACTCCAGTCAGTGACGTTCCAGGTCGAATGTGCCCCACCCCACTGCAAACGGGCTTGTCGGTGGACAGGGGCCGTGATTGTCGGTGCAAGTGGCGCCGTGAGCTCAGCCTCTTTCTCTGAGCCGCCTATGAATGGTCCTTGCGGTAACTGAAGCACCAGTTGCACGTGCGATCGATGATAATAATGAATTTGGGACTTAGAGTGCCACTCTGACGATTGCTCGGTCCTCACGTTCTGTCGTTTCTCTAGGCCGACCGCTTCCTTCTTGACGCTGTGTTCGGCCATGATTGACCGATTCCTGCCAACATCGTCTAATAGTGGCATCGCTCCTACCCAAATGTCCAGCGATTCGCCGATCCTCGTAGGCATAGCGTCTGGGGGGGGGGGGGCACGTGCCCCCCAACTTAACTTGAAATAAATTAAAACGCTAATAGAAGTTCAGTGAAAATCGGAAAATTGTAGAACACTTTTAATAAAGTTGGTTTATTGCCGCTTTTTCAAACTGCGAGACTGTACATTCCGATTATGTCTTTAGCCTTCACGTAGTTTTTATCAATGATATGATCCATAACAGAAATTCGATGCTATACATTTTTTTGTCATTTTATTTATATTATGTTTATTTTTCCAATTGTATAACTTTTGAATACTACTCAAACATCCATTCCATTGTTATTCAATTTTTAAAAAATCATAATATGTCATATTTTTTAAGGACCATCAGGCAGTCAATGCGCTGAGGAGGGCCATAACTGATTTCAATTCGTGCCCCCCCCAAAAAAAAAATAATAATAATTAGAAGCACGCTACGCCTATACCGATCCGGCTTTTTTGGGCCCAACTACACTTCCTTTCTCATATGCTGACATCTGCCCATATTGTTCGCGCACTTGTAGGCGAGGCATAGTTATTGTCTACCTGAGTACACGGAATGAAATTCTCAAAGAATTTATGATCTGGAATCGAAATTTCTCCTGTTTAATATCCTGCGCAGTTTAGATGCGGTGCAGCGTCACATGTTCATGCATTGGCTGCCAAACTTTACAATTTTGCATTTTCCGTCGAAACCTGTATACATATCTGTTATGAGGGGTACCAGAGATACCCCTTTGGGTTGTGTAAAATTAGGGAGGTGAACTCCAAAGGGAACTATGCGCTTATAAATAAAAATAACAACATTTATTATACAATATTTTACAAGAAAAGGTCGGGTTTACATATTATATTTAAGATCTTGGCTATACATATTTTTAACCGAATTAGGGCATACTTCATCCGCTTCCTGCGGCATAACCATTACGGGTCGAGTGAAATAAAAGTCTCGTAATCTCTCAAAAGGCATGAGCACTATTTAAAGGGGGAAATTATGACCAACCTGGGGATATTTGATGAAACAGCAGAGCATGGCATCTGGTAAAACCCACTCATATAGGTGGCGCTGCTAGCGCATATTTGAATGTTCTGTTTACAGAGACCTTATGGATAGCGTACGAGAAACACGCATTATGCATGAGCGCTGAGATAATTAAATATGTTTATTAAGTTTAATTTGATTGTCGTCGATGTGTGAGATTACACAGATTAGTACCACTGAACAACACACAGATTTCAAGAACCACCGATGTCGAATGCGGACTACTATTTGGTGCACAGGCCAAAGGAAAGTGATTGATATCATCGCGACATTGAATCCAGGTAAGAGAAATTTTTTATGGAAACTGAATTATACCTGGATAGAAAAATAAAAATGACAGAAGAACTTTCAAAATTAAAGAAGAAGCGTACAGCGGTACGTTCTATGTTGACAAAATTGATTAATAAAATTGAGATATCGATCAACAACGAAAACGAAACTGTTGATCAGTTTGAAGCATTTTTAGAACAATTAATTGAAAAAGAAAGTAATTTGAATTCTTTAAATGAAGATATTGAAGAAGTTTTAACTGTTGATACGATTTCTGAAGACTTGGAAGTTTCGGAAGAAATCAAAGAAAAAATAATATTTTGGAAATCGAAACTTAAATCTAGAATTAAGAAAATGAATTCAAATTCTATCCAAGTTGATACAGTTTCACGAGATATTTAAGTGAATGATTCTGATAATTCTGATTGTGCAAATATAAATTTGCCGAAACTGCATTTAAATAAGTATTCTGGAGATTACGCAAAATGGTTAGATTTTTATAATTTGTTTGAAAGCTCTATTCATAATAATGCAAAACTAAGTAAAGTTGATAAATTCAACTATCTGAAGTCATATTTGTGTGGTAATGCTCTTTCTTGCATTAACGGATTTGCAATCTCTGATGAGAATTATGATAAAGCTCTTGATTTATTAAAGAACAGATTTGGAAACAAATCTATATTGATTAATTGTCACCTAAGTGATCTATTGAATTTAACACCTGTTAAAAATCCTAATGATGTTGTGAGTTTGAGAAATTTGTATGACCACGCTGTAACACAAATAAGAAGTCTCGAGAGTTTGGGAATTAAAGGGGAATCATATTCAAATTTATTAACTCCCATTTTAATGAAGTTAATTCCTTCAGAATTTGTTTTGGAATTTAATCGTACTCAAAATGATAAAGAGTTCGATTTAAATGCTCTTTTGCAGTTTCTCAATTCGGAAATGCGATGCCGAGAACGGTCATTTCAAATTAACAGTCATAAATCGTTGAATCAAAAACAAAATTTCTTTCCTTCACCAGAGAGAGTAAAAAATAAATATCCCCTTTCCGTTAGACACAACAGCAGACTACCGCGGAAAACAGAGCAGATGGCCTTTTCGACTTCTGTGAAAGAGCTGGCGTCTCAATCAGCATTGGCGCCAAGAAATTGTCTATTTTGTGATAAAACAACGCATAAATTAGAATCTTGTGATACTTTTAATGCTAAGGAAAAAAGAAACATTTTGAAATCGAAGGGAATGTGTTATTTATGTTTGAAGCCCTTTCACCGCGCATTCGAGTGTCTGAAAAAGGATTTATGCCCTGTGTGCGGTGGATCTCATCACATTGCCATATGTTTTCGAAATCGAAACAGAGACAGTTCTACTGTGAAACAGGAAACGAATAGTTTAGTCTCGGCATTTTTTAAATCAAAAACAAATCCTTCTTTATTACAAACGTGCGCTGCGTTAGTTGATGGCAATAATGAAGAAGAAATTATAAGGCTATTTTTAGATAACGGAAGTCAGAAGAGTTTCGTTTTAAGAAGTATTTCTGAAAAGTTTAACTTTCCTATTGTTAGAAAGGAGAACCTTTCTATTTGCTCATTTGGGGATAAGGAAACGGAATCGAAGACATTTAATGTAGTTAAAATTAAATTAAAAAATAGAGACGACCCGAATTTATGTATAGAAATAGAAGCGCTAGAAATTGAACGTATTTCGGCTACACATTTACCCACCCCTGATAAAGATATTGATAAAAAATTTAGGTATTTGAAAAATGTACAAATGGCTGATTGTTATGAGTTTAACAATAAACAGATATCGATTCTAATTGGGGGAGACTTTTACTATCAGGTAGTTACTGGAAGAATTACACGTCTAAACAAAACTCTTGTAGCAGTCGAAACATTGTTTGGGTGGTCCTTACAAGGTCGAGACACAGATTGCGAAGAACAAATCGCAATGACCGTTATGGTCAACGAAGATAATATATCTAAACAACTCAGTGAATTTTGGAACTTAGAAAATCTGGGCATAGAGGCAGAGGAATTTGATGACAAAGATATTGATAAAGATTTAATGTCTGAATTTGAAGCTGGAATTTCGTACCAAAATAAGCGGTACAAGGTTAAGTTTCCTTGGAAACCAAATATGAAAACATTGTTAGGAAATAATGAACAAACGGCAAGGAATAGATTTGTGAAATTGAGAACATCTTTTAAAAATGATCCTTCCTTATTTTATGAATATAAATCAGTTCTAAAAAATTATCTTTCCGAGAATATTATAGAGCGTGTTCCAGCAGAGGAAGAAAATATTCAGCAAAATACATTTTATCTACCACATAGAGGAGTGATTAGTACTGATAAAGTTACGAGCAAATTACGAATCGTGTTTGATGCATCATCGCATTCGAAGGGACAACTATCCTTGAATGACTGTTTACATGCAGGACTTAATCTTTTACCAAACTTATTTCTCCTTTTGATCAAATTTAGAACTAACCCGATTGCATTTGTTGCCGATATAAAAATGGCTTTTTTGATGATAGAAATAGACGAAAGTGAGAGGGATTTTACAAGATTTTACTGGGATGAAGATCCAGCAACCGATAATAAAAACAAGAAGTTTGAATTGTTCCGAATGACGCGTGTTTTATTTGGAGTGAAATCAAGTCCATTCCTCCTTGCAGCTACAATAAAACATCATCTGGAAAAATACGCAGATACATTTCCTCTAACTACTAAGCATCTTAACCAATCGCTCTATGTTGATGATTTCCTGAGTGGTGAAGTCAGTGTCAAGCAAGCTTTGACAATTTGTAAAGAAAGTGTAGAGATTTTTAGAGACGCAAGTATGGACCTTCGGAAATGGAGAACGAACTCTCCCGAACTAAGTCAAGAGTTGAAGAATTTAGAATTTGATGTAGATGAATCTGACGAATCTTTAGACACGAAGTTGATAGCTCCGAAGATCTTAGGAATCGGTTGGAACGAGAAAACTGATACATTTTATTTTGACTCTAAGGGTCTGGAAGCATTTCTTTCTAAAAGAACTGACACAAAAAGATACTTGTTACAAGCAGCTGGCCGACTATTCGATCCAATGGGTCTCGTGGGTCCCTATACTATTCTAGTTAAATGTTTAATTCAGGAAATTTGGTGTTTAAAATTAGACTGGGATGACAAATTGCCCAAACAATTAGAAATCTCTTGGGATAAATGATGTAATGAGATTCAATATTTAAAGGAGATAAGTATTCCTCGATACTATTTTCAAAATTCATTGCCGAACAATGCAATTTCCATTGAGCTGCATACCTTTTCAGATGCTTCTAAAAGGGCGTACGGTACTGTTGTGTATTTACACATAGAATTGAATGATGGAAATATCATTTCTAGTTTCGTAACATCGAAGGGCAGGGTAGCTCCATTAAAGACACTTTCGATTCCTAGATTGGAACTCATGGGTGCACTTTTGTCTGCTAGAATTAGTCATACAATCATAAATGCCTTTGAATTTCCTGTTAGTCAATATTTTTGGACAGATTCATCAATTGTTTATTATTGGATTAAAGGAGACCCAAACAGACACAAAGTGTTTGTGAAGAATAGGATACAAGAAATACAAAGATTAAGTAACCCTAAGGGCTGGCATCACTGTATGGGGAAGGATAATCCCGCTGATTTAATAAGTCGAGGTTTACCCTTAAGCGAACTTAAAAATGATGAAGTGTGGTGGCATGGACCCAAGTGGTTGACGATGAAGGAAGCTGAATGGCCCATATCCTTAGAACCAACATTCGAAACCGACATAAACATCGATAAATTAGAGTTTAAGAAATCAGTTGCTGTAAATACAACAGTTGAAAGGAACCAAACTGAAAATGATTTGATTACAAGATATTCTTCGTTTAGTAGATTAATTAGAATAAGTGCTTTGTGTTTAAGATTTATTTATAACTGTAAAGTGAATTCTGAATTTCGGAAAACAGGCAGTATAAGTGCTTCTGAATTTGAACATGCTACTGAAATTATAGTGAAGCACGTACAATCAACTGAATTTCCAACTGAAATAAAGCGCCTTAAAAACGGACAGCCTATTCCTAAAAGTAGTAAAATCTTATCTTTAAACGTGTTTTTGGACAAAGATGAAATATTGAGAGTGGGAGGGAGATTGAAACATTCTGTCCTTTCTGAATTTCAAAAACATCAAATACTTTTGCCAAAGGTTCATCATTTCACTGAACTAATTATTGAACATTATCACAAAAAATCCTTGCATTCTGGTGTACAATCTACATTATATTTAATAAGACAGTCATATTGGATCCCATCTGGCCTAGATCGAGTTAGAAGACTACTGAATAAGTGTATCACTTGCTTTCGAACAAAGAACCAAACAATAAATCAGATGATGGGGGATTTACCGCGAGATAGAATTGTGCCTTCCAGACCATTTGAAAAGGTCGGATTAGATTATGCAGGTCCTATAATCACCAAACCCAACTTGAAAAGGTCAAGAGTGACTCTAAAATCATACATTGCTATATTTATCTGTTTTAGTACTAAGGCTACGCATTTTGAAGTTGTTTCTGATTTAACAACCGAAGCCTTTCTGGCAAGTCTTCGACGATTTATTGCAAGAAGATCTAAGCCGTCCGTCATCTGGAGTGACAATGCAATGAATTTTAAGGGTGCAAGAAACATCCTTAACGATTGGAATGAAGTTTGTAAATCCAACTCAGTTCAACGATTTAGTGCAGAAGAGGGAATTCAATGGAACTTTATTCCACCCGCTTCTCCTCATTTTGGCGGATTGTGGGAGGCAAATATTAAATCGATGAAACGCATTCTGTTAAAAATGACAAGATCTGCTATCCTGAACTTTGAAGAGTTAACTACGCTAGTTACTCAAATTGAAGCCGTTTAAATTCACGTCCATTATCACCGCTTTCTTCAGATCCCAATGACTTGATACCTTTAACTCCGGGACATTTTTTGACTGGAAATGCTATTTTATCCTTTCCTGAACCATATACTGCTTCGGATTCTTTGTCTTTTCATTCTAGGTGGAAACTTATACAGAGCCTTCGAGACAAGTTCTGGGACCGTTGGAAAACCGAATACCTGCATCACCTTCAGTCCCGAAAGAAATGGACTGTTCAGAATCCAAACTTGAAGGTGAACCAGCTTGTATTATTGGGGGATCCCAATACCAAGCCAATGGACTGGCCAATGGGCCGCATTCTAAAAGTTTTTCCAGGTAATGATGGTCTCGTGAGAGTAGTTGAGATGAAGACCTCTACAGGTGTTCTAAAACGAGCCATCAACAAGGTTGTGCCATTACCTTTTCTTGATAACTGAAGATACTGGAACTTTTGAACTTATTTTTTTATTTTGAACTTTATATTATTCTTGAACATTTTTTTGAACTTTACTTCTTTTTACATATTTACTCTTTTACAGCATAATTTACAAATTGATGTATGTGATTTAAGAATTTAATTAGTTTATTTTTGTTTGATTAATTTTGTGAAAGATAAAATCCATAGGATTTTAAGTGGGGAGAAATGGCAAAACCCACTCATATAGGTGGCGCTGCTAGCGCAGATTTGAATGTTCTGTTTACAGAGACCTTATGGATAGCGTACGAGAAACACGCATTATGCATGGGCGCTGAGATAATTAAATATGTTTATTAAGTTTAATTTGATTGTCGTCGATGTGTGAGATTACACAGATTAGTACCACTGAACAACACACAGATTTCAAGAACCACCGATGTCGAATGCGGACTACTAGCATCGTTGAGGCACTTCTATAGGAGGAGGCTTTAGGCATCGGGCTGAAAATCATGTGGCCCTTCACTGGCGGAGGCAACAGTATTCGGCGCTGGCGGTTGAACACGGACATCTCGCCTTCTTACGGGGGCGTCTTTTCTTCCCAGGCTTTCTTCGCAGCTCGCTACCTCCAATCGCTCTCTCGCTCTCCCTCCGAACGTCGTTTCTCCCACGCTCGGGGCTCCCCCAATCTTTTCTATAACTCCTCCCCAGGTTAGTTATTCACGTAAATTTATTGCCTCTTCGAGTTTTTTATTCGAGGGCAGGATGCTCTGACATTCCCATGGTTGACCCACGTGGTACGCTTATTTCCAAGAAAATTGGAAGTCCGTTGAATTTCCTGGAATTTCTTTCCCCCGTCCTGAGGAATTCAGGGGGTGCGATGTTTCTTGGAAAATTTATGCAGTCCCTCCTTTTTCCAATATGGCCGTTTTATGCCCCGTAATCGTGTTGGAAGAACAAAATGGCTATAACGTTGGAAGGAGTTCAAAATGTCCAAATTGTGGATCCTTCACAACAATATCAATATGTGTCCAATTTGCATTACCTCTTCTTGGTGCGTCGTTTCTTTGTTTTTTTGGGGTCTAAGAGTGTAATACACTGAAGTGCCACTGAATTAGGGATAGCAAAGCCTATGCAAATTGTGTAGCGCTGCGCATCATGTATGAGCAAGTGAGGGCGCTGTGGTAACTGCATATATAGCGCGTACTGTGGTTGATCTGAATTAGTTGTTGGAATTGCCAGTATGGGTAAACTGCCTGATTTAGACGCCTTCGATCGCGGACAAATCGTAGGTGCGCGACGCATGGGCCATTCAATTTCCGAAATCGTCAGACAGCTAGGATTTTCAAGGTCGACAGTGTCAAGAGTATACCAATAATACATGGATGGTGAAAAAAAAACTAGCGATCGGGCAAACTGCAAAGGACAATTAGCCTTGACAGTGTGTGGTGAGAGACGGCTCAGGCGTATTGTACGTAGCCAGCGAAGACAAACATTAGCTCAAATTCCCACCCAGTTTAATGACGGTGCCAGTCGTACAGTCAGTAAACGGACTGTGCAACGCTCGCTTCACCGTATGAGTTTCGGGAGCCGTCGACCTACGAAAGTACCATTGCTCTATACTCGCCATCGGGCTGCACGTCTTGCCTGGGCAAGAGAGCACAGTGACTGGAGTGTAGAGGACTGGAAACGAGTAGCATGGAGTGATGAGTCTCGATTCAGACTACTTAACGCAGACGGGAGGCTGAGAATATGGTGTCAGGCTCATGAAGCCATGGATCCTGCATGCCTGGCTGGAAATGTACAAGGGCATGGTGGCTCAATCATGGTCTGGGTGTTTTTTCGTGGCACGGTTTGGGATCTTTGGTGCGTGTACCAACCTCCCTCAATGCAATTCGGTACGCAGAGTTGCTGGGTGATCAAAATTTTTAAAACTGGAAGCAAACAATTTTTATTCCCCAATTTTTTGTTCCAATTCTAAAAATTCCCGCAGTTCCTCAGTTTTCTGACAAACCGAGTGCTGAAAAATCTCCGCTCTGCCTAAAATTTCTTGTTTATTTATCCGTGGGGTGTTCTCTTTGAATCACGGCCATTTCTCAGCATCGAAGCAGTTTTGCAGCAAATGAAACAAACGCGAGCTCAAAAGTCTCGTTCATTTTTAAGTTTTCGTATGCTTTTAGGTTTGCAATTCAGTCTTCTTTTTCGTTCAATGTGTTATAGTTATTAAGTGAAGTCGCCTTTTGATTGGATACTTATATCCGTTTATGCTGTTCTGTTATCCGCACGGTAATGGAGTTTTCCAGCAAGACAACTGTACCTCTCACAAGTCCCGGTTGTCTTCTGGCTGGTTGGATGAGCATTCCTCTGACTTCTCTGTCATGAATTGGCCACCTAGAAGCCCAGACTTAAATCCTATTGAGCATCTGTGGGATGTTTTGGAACAAGGCGTGAAAGGCCATCACACAGCACCAAAGAACCTTACTGAATTATGGACAGATTTAGCCAATATTTGGCAAGCCATTCCCGTGGAACGTTTCCAGAAACTTGTTGAATCTATGCCTTGTCGTGTGGCAGCCGTTATCTAGGTCAGAGGAGGCCCAACTCGTTACTAGGCAGGTATCCCTAATTCAGTGGCATTTCAGTGTATTTCAATTTCGCGCTAAAATGTAAACCTACAATTCTCTTAAACCAAGTGACCGCAGGCACGAATCTGAAGCGATTCGATTTGAATAGTTTTTTAATGTTTTTTTGTTGCGCTTTTGTGATTATAAAACTAAAAATTTTATTAAAAATTGAAATGTCTTTTTTGTATTTATCTTAAAAAAATAATATTTAAAAACATCAGAGGGAGTCTCTAATTAGTTTCCGCCTCGGGCCGATCAAATGGAATCATCCGCCACTGTTGCTACGATTGTACTATTTAAATTTTTGTTTACAGTTTTAGAAGTCGAAACAGTTGAATGCAGTTTCCATTCTTGAGATAAATAAATAGCTTCAAACAATTGAAAAGTTTTTGTTAGTCATCATTGTTATAGTTTTTTTGCCGTAACAGAGGAAGTTGACAGGCGTTCTATTCTTTGCCCATTCTCTGATAAAACTTCAAACTTGAAGGTTGTTTAAGAGAGCTATCATACGATTTTTAAACTTTGTGAGTGAATTATTTTGAAAACTTATAAAAAGACTGAGAAATGAGTTTCGACTGCTGCGCCTTGAAGTGCCTGTAAGTAGAACTAGCACATTCTTTCCCAATTTTTTTCAGGTTTTAACGGCTAGAAGAAGGGATTGCTTGTGACTAAGGATGAGTGTACAGAAAGATTGCTACAGAGCGTACAGAAAGATTATTCTGTACCATGTACTAACACAGTTTGAAAGACACAAAACAGGCTCCTAACGATATTTAGATACCATCGAAACATTTAAAAAGGATCTAGTTATTGACCGATTGTATACTAGAGCTTGTATACAAAATGTAATTGTAGGCGAGAACGATTGATCGCAAAACCTTCTGCGATCGACTGGTCAATCCCCCTCGACCCGTTGGACATCCCTGACGTAGTAAAGTCATTTCGAGGGAAGCACCATAAATGATTTTCCAGAAAGCAAACCTTTTGTTAACATTAAAAAAATATACAGGTGGCCTTGGACCTAGGATTCGCCCTCGTTATGGGCTTATCGGCGTGCCTTCACAAATGGGTCCAGGATAGCCGAGTGGCATCTCGTTGGTCCCGCAACTGGGGTTGCTCGGTTCGAATCCCGACGACGCCATTCAATACTTTCGTGACTAGGCCGGATAGGGGCACGTTAAGACTATAGACCGGAAAGTCCTCCCATGAGGTTCCACAAAGGTGGGAGAAGGTGAGAGCCCTCAAGATGTCGCCTGTGGGGGTGCTCGGTCTCAATTGGGGTGGCAGACTATTCACCTGCGGGGATTTCATCCGGGAAGGCCTTAGTTCCTACGTTCCCTGTCTGAAGGTTGGAAATGGGAAGACATAACGGATAAAACTTATCGGTTGCCGAGGATCCATAGCCCTCGCTGAGGTACCCATGGCCAGGACGAAACCCAGGTCCAGTATGCTGGAGATGTCCATTCTTGCTTTATGGTCCGCCGCTTTGGAATGCATTTTACCGTCTCGTTTTGAAAGTATGATTAAAAAAAAGAACTTAAAGACGTTGCTGTTGGGGGTGTGCGTGTAAATAAAGCGTCCGGAAAATGTGGAGGGTGAGTCATCAATGGATGGGATGGGGTCAGTTCGTTTTGAAGCAGACAATATTTTCATTGGCTCGTAGTGGGTATATGTGCATCATTTGATCCATCATGGTGGAAGGAAAACAGACAAACCGACATCATTTTGAGTTTGATTACTGACGTATTTAACATGAAGTTTTCCATCCTTAGATTCATTTATTATTATATTGAGAATCTCGTTTTCTGACGTTCTTCCTTTTTTCTCCCTCTTCAGATTCGGGCGCCGTGCAGTTTCCGAAAGAAAAAGAGCGAGAGATAATCTAAGAAGACATCACAAATTTGAATTGTAAGTTCTCATTCGTCGAATGTTTTGGTAACAGGTACACACGATCATAGATTTCCTTTTCAAACATTCTTATTTTACACACAAAAGTGTTTTCGATCTTATTCTTTCGATCTCAGGTAATGCTCTTAAAAGGGCATCGTCTAAATCAGTGGCTTCTTTCGTCCTCACCGGTGGTTCCAGACGACCAGAGAAGTGGTCAGCGGGGTCAGGAATGATTTAAGAATAAAAAATTAATCGTATCGAAACGACAGCTGATTCACTCAAATTTTTTAAAACTGGAAGCAAAAAAATTTCTATACCCCTACTTTTTGTTCCAATTCTAAAAATTCCCGCGATTCCTCAGTTTTCTGACGTTCCGAGTGCTGAAAAATCCCCGTTCCGCGTAAAATTTCTTGTCTATTTTTTTGTGGGGTGTCCTCTTTGAGTCACGGCCATTTCTCAGCATCGGAGTAGTTTTGCAGCAAGTGAAACAAACGAGAGCTGAAAAGTCTCGTTCATTTTTAAGTTTTCGTAGGCTTTTAGGTTTGCAATTCAGTCTTCGTTTTCGTTCAATGTGTTATTGTTATTAAGTGAAGTCGCCTTTTGATTGGATACTTATATATCGATGTCTTCCGATCAGATAGCTGTCTTTCTTTCAGAGATTTTTAAGCGGCATATTTTGCGAAGCAACGACTAGATTTTAAAGAAATTCCAAAACTCATTCAGGCGGGGGAAATTTAAAGTTATGTTCCTCTTTCCAACCTCAAATTATAATTATACCTTCAATAAATATGGCTACGCATAAATAATTTTACTTGAGAGTCTATTTGCTTTGAACTGCACTTTGGCATGTATGCATGTTACATATAAGCCGCGAAAAGGAAAAGATAATAGAAACAGCGAAAGAAGAAGTCTTTGCATCGATATTTTCAAGAGCTCCGTTGTGGTTTAATGTAGGCTCTAAGCTGACGAAAATGAAAGGAAAATAAAACATCCTCGGATTTCGAATAATGGCAAATCGACCGAGAATGTTTTCTTCGGAAGCATCGTTTGTTCACAACGGTATATTACCTTTCGAATTATTATGAGGTAAAATTTCTTCCTTTTCTGGAATTATGAGTCTCTCGTACGTGTGGAAATATTTATTCAATAATCTTTCAAAATAATCTTGTGCTATAGCCAAAATTTGAAATTCCACTTTCGAATTCTTCGAGACTTTAGATGGCATATGGTCTGACTCAGATTCAAACTTCCACCGCGAGCTCATAAATGTGAGGCATTTCTTATTAAGAGATGATATAACTTAATCCGTTGACAAAAAATAGAGAGGTAAATTAATTTCTACCAAAAATCAGTTGCAGCATCGAATTTTTTCTAAGTTAAAAAAATAATTAATTAAATGAATATATCTAAATTATAGTGATTGATACGAACTACAATATGACTTCGGTATGTAAACCCTTTCTAAAAGGAAAATATTTATTCAGTTGCTAGAGATCCCAACGAAACAAGATACAGGCATCTGAAAAAACAATTGATGTCCTCAAAGTCAAAAAGTTTTCATCTTTAAATGAATGTTTTTGGAATGAAAGTATAAATAATATCTGCTTTCTTTCCAGGTCTATGTTCGACTGCTTTTCGTTTATGCCCAAAGTCCAAGAAACATTCGAAAATATGCGTCGCCGCAGGCCTATCATTGACATCGCTCAGCTCTGGTTCCGAGACCAACACGCAACTTTGTTACGGACTTGGAGTCGTTTGCTGCATGACCAAGAAATTGACTTGTATGATGTCAAACCGTACCTCTTTCGACTCAAGGACTTTCGAGCCATTTTCCCCACTCTTAGCCGAAAGGGCAAAAAGCGTGCACTCGAGTGGCAGAAGTTGGCCAATTATTCAATTGTCCAGGTCTTCCTTTACCGCAAGAAACTGTATGACCCGTAAAAGGCGTTGTCTCTGCGGCGTCACTTAAGATCGACACTTTTTTCTCTGCATCAATTACGTCCAATTTTTATCGATCTTGACAACTGTAGTGCACTACTCCACCTGTTGCACTCTATTCAAGAATTTTATGACTTTATTACCGATAATGACTCATACTCCCGATTATGACATTAATAAAACACCGAACATCGTCTTTCCATCAGCTACAGACATCCTCTTACCATCATCTTTCTTCCACATATCAGTAAGCATGTTCCAGCCATACCACCAGGCGAAGCCACCGAGCTACGTTTCCAACACCATCGGGAGCGTAAGGCGGTGGTGATTTATGGAGAGCGGCTTCGTAACCTACCTCCAAGTGGTGCTCTCCGGTGAACGCTCTCACCATTTCAGGTGGGGGCGGCTAAAAGGTTACAGAATCATCAAGGAAATTAAATCTTAGAGAAACTGGATCCTATGGAACTGATATATTTTATGGAAGACATCGAAAAAAATTTTTGGCCTCATGTTCCGGAGATATGGATTCGCTGTCCGGTCCTGCAATACGTAGAATCCAGCGACCATCTTGGTGATGCTGGATATTTTGCATTACTGATTTATCAGCAAATAATACCCAGAAAAGATTTGATAAGTCAAATGACCACAGAGTAATTTGAAATATACGGAAGTTAAAAGAGCACATGAATGTGCTCAAGATTGATGTACAGCGATTGCTTCTAACTCCTTTTGTTTTGCATCTGTTCTTTTATGTAGGAAGTTTTGTAATATTTCATTAAAGTTCGGTATATTGTTTAATGAATCGTATTTGGTTCACTGAGCTATATGTAACGAGTATTTATATGCCTTTTTGTAGGATATTTATTAATGAACATTGTAAGAAATTGATTTTTAAAGTTTTTTGATGACATCTATCTTACAGCCTTAGTGACATGTTTTTATCACAAACTATAGTGTCTGCAACAAACTCAATCATACGAGATAGGATTCAGGATGAAAAATGCAACGGTAGACATGGCATTGCGAGAAAATGTGTGAATATATTCACGCTTCACCACAAAACTTGAATTGAGGGATATGTGAGAAAAATATATGCTTTCACCCTACAACGTTTTCAACCCGATCATGTTTTTTTCATAACCAACGAAATGTTTCACATCATTACGCACAAGTCATGTGAAAAGTCGCACTTAGCATTACGAAGTTTTAAAGTTGAATCGTTGAGAACGCATCCGATGTTCGACGATTTTTTGTTCTGAATTTTAGCGAATGATTTAATTTGAGTTCGTCCACCGAACTGCTTTTTATTTGGCTGCACATTACTTTCCCTTGTGTTGTACGAAAGATCTTCTGTTGCTGTTGTGGGCCTAATGGCTAGAGCTCTGGCAACCGATACTCGAGTCTAAGGGTCGATTCCTACTGTTCTCTTGGATGTTCGAAGCCTTTGGGAAACGGCTTTAAGCAGGAGGTCGCGATGTAATTAACCCTCGTGTAGAAAAATAAATTACCTTAACATTCCGGCCAGCCAACTAAATTTTGTTGTCGGGAGATTATCATTTTGCCTTTATTGATCAAACAAGAACTCTATGATTGGGGAAGAATACATTTGAGAAATGTTTGCCGAGCGATTCTATAGGGTTTGTATGAAAAATATCGGGAAAAGTTTCGGAAAAATAGATTTATTTGAGATATTGCTACAATACCACAAGAGTCTTCAAATTACATCCCTTGAGCGTCTACACACTTTTGCCAGCGGCTTTTCCACGATTCGAAGGCTCCCTGGTTTTCGAATTCCAGAACGTCCTTAAGAGTAAGAGTGCAAGCATCTTTGACGGCACTTAGGGTCCCATGGTGGTGTCCTTTGAGGTAGGATTGAAATTTTGGGAATAGGTGATAGTCTGCTAGTGCCAAGTCGGGACTGTAAAGGGGGTTGGGGAATCGTCGCGATGCCGTTTATGGTCAGGTAGTCGGGACCTTGGAGCAGGTGTGGCTGGGTGCATTGTCGTGATGCAATTTCCAATTTCCGGCGACGGCTGGATCATGTGTAGTTTTCTGCGGATAGTTTTACCACTAACAGCAGAGCTCTGAGATTCATATCCAACCTCTACAGTGATCGCAAGGGCAGAAATGTGCGATTTCTTGACTTGGCGTACCGAACATCTTCTGTAACGTTCTGCCATTTTACGCCGTCACTTTGGTTACAGAAGAACGAGGTTCCGAAAAAAAAACTTTAAAAATCGGCATATAGAGCATATGCGAGTTACTTTAAAAGATGTTGATTATTATATTTTACAACCTACCAACGACCCAACGGCTATTTGGAATAATTCTAACTTGAAACATTGGCAAGAGAAGGTAATGCCCCGCGCTTTGGATACCCAACTGTTTACAGATTACAAGAAGGTTTACCGTTACGTCAAGTTCATTTATTCAATTACTATGTTACTGCTTTTGCTATACCTTTTGATTATGGTATTTCACCTGCTGCATCTAAACAGATGTATTCAGCAGGTATTCACGATGCTTTACGTAATATCCCATTTTATTTATCTTGGAATTTAGATACTAGTGATTGTACTACTTTTAACGAAGGTAAATGTACCCAGTCTAATCCTTCAATTTCCACTATTACTTCATCACCTAAGACTAAAACTGCTTGTATTGGATCTCGCAAACCAGCTATTTTTAAATATACTGTCCCTACTCATGTCCTACTGTAGTCCGGGGCGGTTTCATTATCAGTTGTTGGTCCGACTTGCTTCCATCGCTTGATAATATACGCTACACCCGAATTAGGGATATACAGTTTGGATGCAACATCTCTTACAGAAAGATGAAACAAATGGCATCCTATGATGAGCCCGGGTTGGAGATTCCGCGGTAAGTTGAGGTGCACGAGGCATAGCTGCACTAGAGTCAATGAATATTTAATGGAAAAAAAGCTGATTTTTTTTTTGCCGATGCCCTTCCCAGCATACAGTTCGGCGAACCCATTATTTGCAGTTTTCCCGATATTCTTCAGTGTCCATATACTTTTGTCCATGTAGTGTATAGCTGAGCGTTTAGGTCAAAACATAGTGAGTAATATGTAATACTATCGCAAAATTTCATTGAAATATATGGAAGGCTTTCTTCCAGTGCTAGGCCTCTCAGATTTTCAGCAGTGTTATTTTAAAACCCCAGTGCGTAAGTGTTATAAAGCTTGTTTAAGTCGGGTTTTCAAAAATTATAAATACTATCGAAGTAGGAAAAATGTAAAAGTCAAACGGGCATGATCTTGTTATGGAGTCTAAAAGGAAAACAATCAAACAATAATGATACTACTAATAATATTAATAATCTATTTGAAAGACGAAAGAATTAAGGACACAATGTCTGCCACACTGAAAGGACATGGTCACCGAAAATTGTTCAATAGTCACTGCTAGTCATCTTCCCTATCAAGGTGTAAAGAGTCCTGCTAATAACCGCGATAGGACCGCCCAAACCACGACTGAATCTCGACTATGCATTACTGTCGAAAGGAGAGAGTTTGGGCTGTAAGCTTATACGGTGTTCTTCACACGTCAGCACGTGAGGAATAGTGTGAACATGGTTACATGTGAAGACAGTACTTGTTTCCTTTCACTAGCTATCCATGTCTTACGTTCCTGGTACCTCTCTAGTCTACGTTTTGCACTGATTTGTGACACGGCGAGCTCTGGAAAACTGGCTCTCGTGAAAATGTTTGACTTCTCGAGTTGCTTTCTCACTGTATAATTGGAGACTGGGTTACCATTCTTATGTGAGAAAATTGTTTTTTAAATTATAAAAACTTTTTTTTCTTTTACGAATGCAGAGGCACTTGTCGTGAAGACATTCGACAATAATTCACCGAAGTTTTGCTGGGTATTTTATTATGGGGGTGCCATATAGGCGGACCTGCATGACCCCCTATGAAGGGACCATACGAACGGAGGCATTTTACTGGCGCTATGCCGGGATTCGATCCAAACACCCTTATCACCGAACGCCAGCGCGCTATACTACGAGGCCGCCAAGGCCCTCAATTATAAAAACTGTAGATATAAGAAGATTCCTTTTATTATACTTTTGCATTGTTTATAGAGGATTAACACCTCCAGATTTTCAAATCCATGAGAACAGAAGATGTTCGTTCCATGTCGAGTAACTTGACTCTCGCACAACCTGGAAAAAACAATGTGCCGACCATTTTGAAATGTTTGTTGGCAGTACGTAGTATTTTCCGCAGCCAATCGACGCAATACGTAGCTTTCGGGGCCATCCCACATGCCCTTCACGCGTGGGCTGTCGCAGAGTCGAAAGGGTACTCGAATTTTCGAGTTTTTTTAGAATCCCGAGTAGAAAGGGGCGATACGATCTCCTGCACGTTAGCAAAGCCAGCGATCTCGACATATGACGTCATTCCGCTGGACACTACATGAAAGTCCTTCCTAAAGCTTTTTTTAGACCTAAAGAACTATGCTGCTCGAAATGCATATCAAAAATGAACACGGTGTCGCCCGTTTCAAGTTACTCGCGAAAGCGATGACGTCAGGGAAAACACCGTACCAGTTGATCGTGTTTTGGTGCCTTATTATAAAAAAGTTGCAACACAGATTCTATACAGGCTATAGTTCATGCTAAAGGTCTACTTCTCCAAAAGACATCTTCCCAGGAAGCCCAAAATATTGCGTTGGCGCCTATTACGAATTAATCGTGAAAGCGGTAACGTCAGATTATCGAAATTTCTGATTTTCCCCGCTACCGAAGAAAGGAATACGGAGCTAGCTTTCGAAACAATCCTTGTGCTCCTGACACAGCGGGTGCCGTGGAGCGGCAGGTATTCTCGAGTGTGCGATAATTTTAAAATCCAGAAGACAACGGGTGCATATACGGTTTCCGGGAAGCCAGCAATTTTGCCGTAAAACGTCATACAACTGAAGATTTCGCGAAAGTCCTTCCTAAGGATCTTTTTCGCCCTAGGCAACTATACGCTGCCAAATGCATCCCAAGACGACCACGGGGACACAGGTGTAAAGTTACTCGAGACAGCGATGACGTCAGCGAAACCGCCGTATACATTTTTCTGTTTTTTCGGCTCCTTATTACCAAGAAGTAGTGCTAAAGACGCCTCTAATTCATGCTAAAGGTTTATTACACCAAAAGACGTCTTCCTAGAAATCCCAAAATATTGCGTTGGCACCGATTCCGAATTTATCGTGAAAGTGGTGCGTCAGATTATCGAAATTAAATATTGAAAATAAATATCGAAATTAAATATCGGAATTGAAGAGCTAGTTAAATATTGTTTAAATATTCCATTAGTGAAATTATGAGTTACCTCATAACATAAATCGAGAAAGAGGATTCTATGAGGGCAGTAGTGTTTACTTTCGGCAGTGGCAGATTTCCGCACAAGTGGTCGAGGAGCAAGCCTCGGCCCCCAAATCAACCCAATCATTTTAGCTTCTCGCATATTAGTTATTGTTATTTACATAGCCACTATTGTGTACTCTGCGAAGGCAAAAACATATTACTTTGCTCGGAAATTCGTAGCATTGGGGTCTAACACCTCCATCATGATGGAACCGATGTTTGTAAACTCCAAAACGGCCTAAACAGATGAAGATCCAAGGCTACCTGGACCAACATGACAGCCTTCAAACTGACCCCAGAGTCCTCGCCGTCTCTATATACACTCTTAGACAAAAACAACGACGCACCAGGGAGATATCCGAATGGAGTGAAAATCAGTAGATGTGATGTACATGTACAGAAATACAAATTATTACAATTTGAGAAAAATTTTATAATTTATTCAAGAGAAATAGCTTCACAAAAGGGAAAAAAGTCAATAACGCGTTGGTCCACCTCTGGCCCTTATGCAAGCAGTTATTCGGCTTGGCATTGATTGACAGAGGTGGCGGAAGTCCACCTGCGGGATATCGTGCCAAATTCTGTCCAATTGGCGCGTTAGATCGTCAAAATCCTGAACTAGTTGGAGGGCCCTGTCCATAATGCTCCAAACGTGCTCAATGGGGGAAAGGTTCGGCGACCTTGCTGGCCAGGGTATTGTTGGGAAAGCACGAAGGCAAGCAGTAGAAACTCTTGCCGTGTGCGGGTGAACATTATCTTGCTGAAATGTAAGACCGGGATGGCGTGATACGAAGGGCAACACAGCGAGGCGTAGAATATCGTCGACGTACCGCTGTGCTGTAAGGGTGCCGCGGATGACAACCAAAGGGGTCCTGCTATGAAATGAAATGGCTCCCCAGACCATCACTCCTGGTTGTCGGCCCGTATGGCAAAAGACAGTCAGTTTGGAATCCCACCGCTGTCTGGGGTGTCTCCAGACACGTATTCGCTGGTCATCGGGGCTGCATTCGAAGCGGGACTCGTCACTGAAGCCAATTCTACTCCAGTCAGTGACGTTCCAGGTCGAATGTGCCCGACACCACTGCAAACGGGCTTGTCGGTGGACAGGGGCCGTGATTGTCGGTGCAAGGGGCGCCGTGAGCTCAGCCCCTTTCTCTGAGCCGCCTATGAATGGTCCTTGCGGTAACTGAAGCACCAGTTGCACGTACGATCGATGATAATGATGAATTTGGGACTTAGAGTGCCACTCTGACGATTGCTCGGTCCTCACGTTCTGTCGTTTCTCTAGGCCGACCGCTTCCTTCTTGACGCTGTGTTCGGCCATGATTGACCGATTCCTGACAACATCGTCTAATAGTGGCATCGCTCCTACCCAAATGTCCAGCGATTCGCCGATCCTCGTAGGCATAGCGTCTGGGGGGGGGGGCACGAGCCCCTCAACTTAACTTGAAATAAATTAAAACGCTAATAGAAGTTCAGTGAAAATCGGAAAATTGTAGAAAACTTTTAAGAAAGTTGGTTTTTTGCCGCTTTTTCAAACTGCGAGACGGAACATTCCGATTATGTCTTTAGCCTTAACATAGTTCTTAACAATGATATGATCCATAACAGAAATTCGATGCTATACATTTTTTTCTCATTTTATGTATATTATATTTATTTTTCTCATTGTATAACTTTTGAATACTACTCAAACATCAATTCTATTGTTATTAAAATTTTAAAAAATCATAATATTTCATATTTTTTAAGGACCATCAGGCAGTCAATGCACTGAGGAGGGCCCTAACTGAATTCAATTCGTGCCCCCTCCTCCCAAAAAAAAGTTAGAAGCACGCTACGCGTATACCAGTCCGACTATTTTGGGCCCAACTACACGTCCTTACTCAAATGCTGACATCTGCGCATATTGTTCGCGCACCTATAGGCGAGGCATAAATACTGTCTACCTTAATGCACGGAATGAAATTCGCAAAGAATTTATGACCTGGAATCGAAATTTCTCCTGTTTAATATCCTGCGCAGTTAAGATGCGCTGCAGCGTCACATGTTCATTCATTGGCCGCCAAACTTTACAATTTTGCATTTTCCGTCGAAACCTGTATGCATATCAATATGTGTCCAATTTGCATTACCTCCTCTTGGTCCGTCGTTTTTTTTTTCTTGTCTAACAGTGTAATATTTCTGTTTCGCATGAAAAATGAGAACGTACAATTTCTAGGCTCTCTTAAAGAAAGTGACCGCAAGCACGAATCTGAAGATATTCAATTTGAATAGTTTTTTAATGTTTTTTTTGTTGCGTTGTTCTGATTATAAAACTAAAAAGTGTATAAAAAATTCAAATGTCTTTTTTTTGTATTTATCCTAAAGAATTAATATTTAGAGGGGGGCCTCTATTTTATTTCCGCCTCGGGCCCCTCAAATCGTATAACCCGCCACTGGTCGTAGGATTGTATTATTTCAATTTTTGTTTACAATTTTTAGAAATTAAAACAATTGAATACTTTTTACATTCTTGAGATAATTAGTGAACCAATTAAATCAAAACAATCGAAAAATTTATTTAGTTATAATTGTTATGATTATTTTGCCGTAACAGAGGAAGTAAACGAGTGTTCCATTCTTGGACCATTCTCTGATAAAACTTCAAACTTGAAGGTTGTTTAAGAGAGCTATTATAAGTATTTTAAACTTTGTGATTGAATTATTTTGAAAATATAAAAAAAGACTGAGAAATGAGTTTGGACTGCTGCGCCTTGAAATGCCTGTAAGTACAACTAGCGCCTTCTTTCCAATTTTTTTCAGGTTATAACGGCTAGAAGAAGGGATTGCTTGTGACTAAGGATGAGTGTACAGAAAGATTGCTACAGAGCTACAGAAAGATTATTCTGTACCATGTACTAACAGAGTTTAAAGGATTCAAAACAGGATCCTAACGATATTTAGATACCATCGAAAAATTTAAAAAGAATCTAGCTATTGACCGAGACTAGAACTTGTATATAAAATGTAATTGTAGGCGAGAATTGTAGTAGATCGCAAAACCTTCTGCGATCGACTGGTCAAACCCCCTCGACCCAATAGACATCCCTGACGTAGTAAAGTCATTTCGAGGAAAGCACCATAAATGACTTTCCAGAAAGCAAACCATTTGTCACCATTAAGCATAAATTTACTAGTGTACTTGGACCTAGGATACGCCATCGTTATGGACTCATCGGCATGCCATCATAAATGGGTAAAGGATAGCCGAGTGGTATCTCGTTGGTCCCGCAACTGGGGTTGCTCGGTTCGAATCCCGACGACGTAATTCAATACTTTCGTGACTAGGCCGGATAGGGGCACGTTAAGACTGTAGACCGGAAAGTCCTCCCATGAAGTCAGGAAAGGTGGGAGAAGGTGAGAGCCCTCAAGATATCGCCCCTGGGAGTGATAGGTTTAAATTGGGTTGGCAGACCATTCACCTGCAGGGATTTCATACGGGAAGGCCTTATTTCCTACGTCCCCTGTCTGGTGTATTGTAAATGGGAAGGCATAATCGATAAAAGTCATCGGCTGCCGAGGATCCATAGCCCTCGCTGATGTACCCATGACAAGAACGAAACCCAGGTCCTGCATGCTGGAGATGTCCATTCTTGCTTCATGGTCCGCCTTTTGGAATGCATTTTACCGTCTGGTTTTGAAAGTATGATTAAAAAAAGAACTTAAAGACGTTGCTGTTGGGGATGTGCGTGTAAAAAAAGCGTCCGGAAAATGTGGAGGGTTAGTCATCCATGGATGGGATGGGGTCAGTTCGTTTTGAAGCAGACGATATTTTCATTGGTTCGTAGTGGGTATATGTGCATCATTTGATGCATCATGGTGGAAGGAAAACACACGCACCAACATCATTTTGTCTTTGATTACTGACATATTTAACATAATGTCACCCTTCATTAGATTCATTTATTATTATTTTGAGAATCTCGTTTTCTGACGTTCTTCATTTTCTATCTCTCTTCAGATTCGGGCGCCGTGCAGTTTCTGAAAGAAAAAGAGCGAGAGAAAATCTAAGAAGACATCACAAATTTGAACTGTAAGTACTCATTCGTCGAGTGTTTTGGTAACAGGTTCACAAAATCACTCATTTTATTTTCAAACATTTTTATTTCGCACGGAAAAATGTTTTCGCTCTTATTCTTTCGATGTCAGGTAATGCTCTTAAAAGAGCATCGTCTAAAGAAGTAGCTTCTTTCGTCCTCACCGGTGGTTCGAGACGACCAGATAAGTGGTCAGTGGGATCAAGAATGATTTAAGAATAAAAAATTCATCGTATCGAAACGACAGCAAATTGACACTATTTTTTTAAAACTGGAAGCAAAAAATTTTTATTCCCCCATTTTTTGTTCCAGTTCTGAAAAATTCCGCATTTTTTCCGCTTTCTGACGTTTCTAGTACTAAAAAATATTCGTTTTGCTTAAAAATTCTTGTATATATTTTTGTGACGCGTCTTCTGTGAGTCGCGGCCATTTCTCAGCATCGCAGCAGTTTTGCAGCAAGTGGAACAAACGCGAGCTGAAAAGTCTCGATCATTTTTTAAGTTTTCGTAGGCTTTTAGGTTTGCAATTCAGTCTTCTTTTTCGTTCAATGTGTTATTGTTATTAAGTGATGTCGCCTTCTGTTTAGATACTTATATACCGTTGTCTTCCGATCAGGTAACGGTCTCTTGTTTCAGACATCTTTTAAGCGGCATGTTTTTGCGAAGCAACAAACAGACTTCAAAGAAATTCTAAAGGTAAATCAGGCAGGGAAAAATTCAAAGTTATATGCCTCTTTCCAACCTCAAATTCTAACTATACCTTTCAGACTACGCATAAATATTTTACTTCAGACTTTTTAGTTTGAACTACTCTTTGGCATGTGTGCATGTTGCGTATAAGCCTCGGAGAGGAAGAGATAATCGAAACAGCGAAAGAAGAAGTCTTTACAACGATATTTTTCAAGAGCTCCGTTGTGGTTTAAAGTAGACTCTAAGCTGACAAAAATGAAAGGAAAATAAAACATCCTCGGATTTTGAATAATGGCAAATCGACCGAGAATGTTTTGTTCGGAAACATCGTTTGTTCACAGCGGTATATTACCTTTCGAATAATTATGACGTAAAATTTCTTCCTTTTCTTTAATTATGAGTCCCTTGTACGGGTGGAAATGTTTAATTCAATAATCTCTCAAAACAATCTTATGCTATAGCCAAAATTTGAAATTCCTCCGTCGAATTCTTCGAGACTTTAGATGAGCGGGTGGACCTGGCATACGGTATGGCGCAGATTCAAACTTCCACTGCGAGCTCATAAATGTGAGGCATTTCTTATTAAGAGATGATATAATTTAGTCTGCTTACAAATAAGAGAGAGGTAAATTAATTTCTACCAAAAATCAGTTGCACCATCGAAATTTTTCTAAGTTAATAAAAAAATTAATTAAATTAACATACTTAAATTATAGTGATTGTTAAGGACTACAATCTGAGATCGGAATGTAAGCACCTTTTAAAAGGAAAATGTTCATTCAGTTGATAGAGATCGCAACGAAACAAGATAAAGGCATCTGAAAAAACAATTGATGTCCTCAAAGTCTAAAAGTTTTCATCTTTAAATGCATGTTTTTGGAATGAAAGTATACTAATATCTGCTTTCTTTCCAGGTCTATGTTCGACTGCTTTTCGTTTCTGCCCAAAGTCCAAGAAACATTCGAAAATATGCGTCGCCGCAGGCCTATCATTGACATCGCTCAGCTCTGGTTCCGAGACCAACACGCAACTTTGTTACGGACTTGGAGTCGTTTGCTGCATGACCAAGAAATTGACTTGTATGATGTCAAACCGTACCTCTTTCGACTCAAGGACTTTCGAGCCATTTTTCCCACTCTTAGCCGAAAGGGCAAAAAGCGTGCACTCGAGTGGCAGAAGTTGGCCAATAATTCAATTGTCCAGGTCTTCCTTTACCGCAAGAAACTGTATGACCCGTAAAGGGCGTGGTCTCTGCGGCGCAGCTAAGACGGACTGTCTATTCTCTGCCTCGATTACGTCCTATTTTTACCGATCTTGACAACTGTAGTGCAGTATTCCACCTGTAGCACTCTATTTTCGAATTTTATGACTTTATTACCGATGATGACTCATACTCCCGATTGTGACATTAACAAAACACCGAACTTAGTCTTTCCACCAGCTACAGCCATCCTCCTACCATCCTCTTTCTTCCACCTATCAGTAAGCATCTTCCAGCCATACCACCAGGCGAAGCCACCGAGCTACGTTTCCAATACCACCGGGAGCGTAAGGCGGTGGTGATTGATGGAGAGCGGCTTCGTAACCTACCTCCAAGTGGTGCTCTCCGGTGAACGCTCTCACCACTTCAGGTGGGGGCGGCTAAAAGGTTACAGAATCATCAAGGAAATTAAATCTTAGAGAAACTGGACGACATGGAAGTTGTATATTTTACGGAAGACATCGAAAAAACTCTTTCTCGAGTTTCTGGCCTCAAGTTCCGGAGATATGGATTCGCTGTCCGGTCCTGTCAAGCGTAGAATCCAGCGACCATCTTGGTGATGCTGGATATTTTGCATTACACATTTATCAGCAAATAACACACAGAAAAATTATGAGCAGTCAAACGGGCACACATTAACAATTTGAAATATACGGAAGTTAGAAGAGCACATGAATGTGCTCAAGATTGATGTACAGCGATTGCTTCAACGCCTTTTGTTTTGCAAGCCGTTCTTTTATATACGAAGTTTTGTAATATTTCCTTAAAGTTCAGTAAATTGTTTAAAGAATAGTATTTGGTTCACTGAGCTATATGTAACGAGTATTTATATCCCTTTTTGTAGCATACTTATTAATGAACATTGTAAGAAATTGATTTTTAAAGTTTTTTGATGACATCTATCATACAGCCCTAGTGAAATGCTTTTATCACAAACTATAGTGTCTGCAACAAAATCAATCTTACCAGATAGGATTCCGGATGAAAAGTGCAACGGGAGACATGCCATTGAGAGAAGATGTGTGAATATATTCACGCTTCACCACAAATCTTGAATTGAGGGATATGTGAGAAAAATATGCTTTCACCCTACAACATTTTCAACCCGATCATGTTTTTTTCATAACCAACGAAATTTTTCGCATCATCATGTCAAAAGTCGCGCTTCGCATTACCAAGTTTTAAAGTTGTATCGTTGAGAACTCAACCGATGTTCGACGATTTTTTGTTCTGAATTTTAGCGAATGATTTAATTTGAGTTCGTCCACGGAACTGCTTTTTATTTGGCTGCACATTACTTTCCCTTGTGTTGTACCAAAGTTCTTCTGTTGCTGTTGTGGGCCTAATGGCTAGAGCTCTGTCAACCGATACTGGAGTCTAAGGGTCGATTCCCTTTGTTCTCACGGATGTTCGAAGCCTTTAGGAAACGGCTTTAAGCAGCAGGTCGCGATGCAATTAACCCTCGTGTAGCAAAAAAAAAAAATTACCTTAACACTCCGAAAACCAACAAAATTTTTTTTGTGGAGTCATTATCATTTTGCTTTTATTGATCAAACAAAACTCTTTGATTGGGGAGGACTACATTTCAGAAATGTTTGCTGAACGATCCTACAGGGTTTGTATAAAAAGTATGGGGAAAAGTTTCGAAAAAATAAATTTATTTGAGATTTTGCTACAATACCTCAAGAATCTTCCAACTACATCCCTTGAGCGTCAACACACTTTTGCCAGCAGCTTTTCCATGAATCGAAGGCTCCTTGGTAGGCAAATTCCGGAACGTCCTTAAGAGTACGCGTGCAAGCTTCTTTGACTGCACTTAGGGTCCCATGGTGGTGTCCTTTGAGGGAGGATTTCACTTTTGGGAATAGGAAATAGTCTACTGGTGCCAAGTCGGGACTGTAAAGGGGGTTGGGGAATCGTCGCGATGCCGTTTATGGTCAGGAAGTCGGGACCTTGGAGCAGGTGTGGCTGGGTGCATTGTCGTGATGCAATTTCCAATTTCCGGCGATGGCTGGCCTCACCCGGTTGATCCTTCTCTTCAGTCTTCTTAGCACTTCTAGGTAAACTGCACCATTCCCTCTCTGCAGCTGAGGTACAAATGTGTAGTGTACCACCCCTTGACATTAGGGGTTTTAACCTTAACAAACTTAGTGGACACCCCCTTGGCGTCAAAAGAAAACGATGAGCATGGCTTTCAGTCTGGATTTGCTCATTCGAGCATTTTTTGGACGAGGTGATGCCGCAGTGTGCCATCCGGAACTTTGCCGCTTTGTTTCCGGATCGTATTCAAATATCAAAGTTTCGCAACCCGTGATTACGTTGTTGAAACAGCCGGGGTCTGCTTCAACGCGTTGCAGAAGGTCTCCTCAATCAGATACTCGCCTCTGGCTTTCGGTCGTCCCTCAAGACCTCCGGGACGAGTTTAGCGCAGAACATTCGAATCGCCAAATTTTCAGTGATAATGCTGTGCACTGCAATCTTATCAATGTCATTTTCATCTGTGACCATGCTCCCGCTTAATCGGCGGTCTGAATTCAGAACTTGACGCACACGTTGCACGCTGTCGTCGGTCCTTGAGGTCGACGGCCGCCCAGTGCGGGGCTCGTCCTCCGCACTCTCTCGGCCATGTTTGAAAAGCTTGTTTCACTTAAAAACTGCAGTTTGTGACAAACTTTCATCATTGAACACTTGGTGAATCATGCCCAACGTCTCCGTACCCGGTTTCCGCATCCAATACAAAATTTGATGGCGTACCGCTGTTCAATCGTTTGCTGCATTTTCCGCCTGCACAGAGTCACTCGACAGGGGTCCACCAAAAACACGATCTAGTCTGAAGCATCGTTCACAGGCGACTGGCATTTTGGCTCGTTATGAAGGTCCCATCCCTCACCACTGGGCGACACACCAGGTCAAACGACGCCTCTCATTAACAGATGTAATCAGTGGCAAGTATGCAGCTGTTTGACCATGGATATCCGATCATGTGCAGATTTCTGCGGATAGTTTTACCACTATCAGCAGAGCTCTCAGATGCATATCCAACCTCTACAGCGATCGCGAGGGCAGAAATGTGCGACTTCTTGACTTGGCGTACCGAGCATCTTCTGTCACGTTCTGCCATTTTATGGGGTCGTCCCGGGCCGTTTCTTTTTCCGTTGTTGCTTCGTCTTGCTTCCATCGCTTGATAACGTACGCTACACTCGATTTTGGGATATTCAGTTTGAGTGCAACAGCTCTTGCAGAAAGATGACACAAATGGCATCTTATGATGAGCCCGAGTTGGAACGTGGTAAGTTGAGGTCCACGAGGCATAGCTCCACTAGAGTGAATGAATAGTTAATAGAAAATAAGCTGATTTTTAATTTACCCCTGGCCTTCCCAGCATACAGTTCGGCAAACCCAGTATTTGCATAGTTCTCGATATTTTTCAGTGTCCATATACTTTTGTCCATATAGTGTATAGCTTAACGTTTAGGTCAAAACATATTGAGTAATATGGAATACTAGCGCAAAATTTCATTGAAGTATATCGAAGGCTTTCTTCCAGTGCTAGACGTCTCAAATTTTCAGCAGCACTTTTTAAAAACTTCAGTGCGTAAGTGTTATAAAGCTCGTTTATGTCGGGTTTTCAAAAATTATAAATACTACCGAAGCAAGAAAAATATAAAAATCAAACGGACATCATCTTGTTATGGAGTCTAAAAGGAAAACAAACAAAATAATTATGATACTAATAATATTATTAATACTCTATGTGAAAGAAGAAAGAATTAAGGAAACGATGTCTGCACCACTAAAAGGACATAGTCGCCAAGAATGGTTCAATAGTTACTGCTAGTCATCTTCCCTCTCAAGGTGTTCAAGGGTCCTGTTAAAACCCGCGATTGAACCGCCCAAATGATGAATGAACCTCGACTATGCTTTACTGTCGGAAGGACAGAGTTTGGGTTGTAATCTTCTGCGATGTTCTCCACACGTCATCACGTCCTGGTGTGAGGAATAGTCTGAACATGGATTCATCTGAAACCAGTACTTGTTTCCATTGACCAGCTATCCATGGCTTATGTTCCTGGTACCTCTGTAGTCTACGTTTTGCATTGATTTGTGATACGACGAGCTCTGGAAAAGGGGCTCTGGTGAACATGTTTTATTTCTGGAGTTGCCTTCTTACTATAAGTCGGGACTGGGTTATCTTTCTTAAGTGAGATTTTTTTTTCAATTATAAAAACTTTTTTTTCTTTTACGAAAGTGGAGGCACTTGTCGTGAAGACATTCACCTATAATTCACTGCAGTTTTGCTGGCCATTTTATTATGGGGGCGCCATAGAGGCGGACCTATATGACCCCTATGAAGGGACAATACGAATGGAAGCCTTTAAGTGGCGCTTCGCCGAGATTTGATCGGCACATCCTTAGCACCGAAAGCCAGGGCGCTGCACCACAAGGCCACCACGGCCCTCAATTATAAAAATTGTAAAAAACGTAAGAAGATACCTTTTATTATATTTTTGCATTTTTTATAGAGGACTTTCACCTCCAGATTTTCAAACACATGAGAACAGATGTTGTTTGTTCCATGTCGAGTAACTTGACTATTGCACAACCTGGAAAAAACGTGAATTTCACTCTTTCTGATGTTCCGACCATTTTGAAATATTTGTTGGCAGTACGTAGTATTTTCCGCAACCAATCGACGCAATACTTAGCTTTCGGGACCATCCCACATGCCTTTCACGCGTGGACAGTCGCAGAGTTGAAAGGGTACTCGAATTTTCGAGTTATTTAAAATCCCGTGTAGATCGGGGCAATACGGTCTCCACCACGTTAACAATGCCAGTGATCTCGCCATATGACGTCATACCGCTGAACACTACATGAAAGTCCTTCGTAAAGCTTTTTTTTAGTCCTAAAGAACTATGCTGTTCCAAATGCATTTAAAAAACGAACACGCGGTCGCCCGTTTCAAGTTACTCGTGAAAGCGATGACGTCAGGGAAACCGCAGTACCAGTAACGGTTTTCGGCACCGTATTATCAAAAAAGTAACAATGCAGACGGCTCTAGTTCATGCTAAAGGTCTATTACTCCAAAAGACCTCTTACCAGAAAGACCAAAATACTGCGTCGGCGCCTATTACGAATTAGGGCCTGTTCACATAGGAGTCCGTTGCGTAGCGTTAAGGCAAAGATGACGTTGAAAGGAAAATAATCCAATCATAGGCGTTAAAAATTTCGTTAAACTTTTTAACGGCTATGAATGGTTTATTTTCGTCTCAACGTCATCTTTCACTTAACGCTACGTAACGGACTCCTATGTGAACAGGCCCTAAGTCGTGAAAGCGGTAACGTCAGATTATCGAAATTACAAATTTTCCCGCTACCGAACAAAGAAACACAGAGCTTTCGAAACGATCCTTGTGCTCCTGACGCAGCGGGTGGCGGAGAGCGGCAGGTATACTCGAGTTTTTGCTAATTTTAAAATCCAGACGAGAACGGATGCATACGGTTTTCGGTACGTCCACGAAACCAACAATCTTGCCGCATGACGTCATACAACTGAAGATTTCACGGAAGTCCTTCTTAAGGATCTTATTCACCCTAGGCAACTATACTCTGCCAAATGCATCCCAGAACGAGCACGGGGTTTGGGATGAGCACAGGTGTAAAACACAGGTGTAAAGTTACTCGAGACAGCGATGACGTCTGGGAAACCACCGCACTAATTTTTCTTTTTTTTTTTTTGGCACCTTATTACCAAGAAGTAGCGCTAGAGACGCCTCTAAGGGCCAGTTCACAAAGGAGTCCGTTGCGTTGCGTTAAGGAAAAGATGACGTTGAGACGAAAATAAACCAATCATAGGCGTTAAAAATTTCATTGCTAATCGTTTGGAGGCATATGATTGGTTTATTTTCGTCTCGACGTCATCTTTTCTTTAACGCAACGCAACGGACTTCTATGTGAACAGGCCCTTATTTATTCTAAAGGTTTATTTCACCAAAACACCTCTTCCTAGAAAGCCCAAAATACGGCGTTGGCGCCGATTCCGAATTTATCGTGAAAGCGGTGCGTCAAATTATCGAAATTAAATATTGAAAATGAATATAGAAATTAAATATCGTAATTCAAGAGGTCGTTAAATAGTGTTCAAATTTCCCATTAGTGTAATTATCAGTTACTTCCTAACATAAATCGAGAAAGAGGATTCTATCAGGACCGTAGTGTTTACTTTCGGCAGTGGCAGATTTCCGCACAGGTGGTCGAGTCGCAAGCCTCGGGCCCCCAAATGAACCCAATAATTTTAGCTTCTCGCATATTAATTTTTTTTATTTACGTAGCCACTAATGTGTACACCGTGAAGGCAAAAAGATATTTCTTTCCTCAGAAATTCGTAGCATTGGGGTCTAACACCTTCATCATGATGGAACCGATGTTTGCAAACTCCAAAACGGCTTAAAGAGATAAAGATCAAAGGCTACCTAGACCAACATGACACCCTTAACTTGACCCCAGAGTTCTCGAACGTCTCTATATACACTTTTAGACAAAAATAACGACGCACCAGGGAGATATTCGAATGGAGTGAAAATCAGTGGATGTGATGTACATGAACAGAAATACAAATTATTACAATTTGAAAAAAATTGGAAAGTTTATTCAAGAGAAAGAGCTTCACAAAAGGAAAAAGTCAATAACGCGTTGGTACACATCTGGCCCTTATGCAAGCAGTTATTCGACTTGGCATTGATTGATAGAGGTGGCGGATATCCACCTGCGGGATATCGTGCCAAATTCTGTCCAATTGGCGCGTTAGATCGTCACAATCCCGAACTGGTCGGAGGGCCCTGCCTATAATGCTCCAAACGTGTTCAATGGGGGAGAGGTCCGGCGACCTTGCTGGCCAAGGTAGCGTTGGGCAAGGACGAAGACAACCAGAAGAAAGTCTCGCCTTGGGCGGGTGGACATTATCTTCCTGAAATGTAAGCCCGGGATGGCGTGATATGAAGGGCAATACGACGGGGCGTAGAATATCGTCGACGTACCGCTGTGCTGTAAGTGTGCCGCGGATGGCAACCAAAGGGGTTCTGCTATGAAATGAAATGGCACCCCAGACCATCACTCCGGGTTGTCAGGTTGTCATCCCGGGACAGTCAGGTTGGCATCCCACAGCTGACCGGGATGATCTCGCTTCGAATTGAGCCCGGATCAATTCGAAGCGAGAATCATTATTGAAGACCATTCTAATACAATCAGTGACATTCCAGTTCGAATGTGCCCGACACCACTGCAAACGGGCTTGTCGGTGGATAGATGCCCATTGTTGTCGGTGCAAGGGGCGCCGTGAGCTCAGCCCCTTTCTCTGAGCCGCCAATGAATGTTCCTTACGGTAACTGAAGCACCAGTTGCACGTACGATCGATGATAATGATGAATCTGGGGCTGTGAGTGCCTCTCTGACGATTGCTCGGTCCTCACGTTCTGTCGTTTCTCTAGGCCGACCGCTTCCTTCTTGACGCTGTGTTCGGCCATGATTGACAGATTCCTGTCAATATCGTCTAATAGTGGCATCACTCCTAAGCAAATGTCCAGCCATTCGCCGATCCTCGTAGGCATAGCGACTGGGGGGTGGGAACGTGCCCCCCAACTTAACTTGAAATAAATTAAAACGTTAATAGAAGTTCAGTTAAAATCGGAAAATTGTAGAAAACATTTAAGAAAGTTGGTTTCGCCGCTTTTTTAAACTGCGAGACTGAAGATTCCGATTATGTCTTTAGCTTTAGCGTAGTTTTTATCAATGATATGATCCATAACAGAAATTCGATGCTATACATTTTTTTCTCATTTTATTTATATTATGTTTATTTTTATCATTATATAACTTTTGAATACTTCTCAAACATCAATTCTATTGTTGCTCAATTTAAAAAAAATCATAATATGTCATATTTTTTAAGGACCATCATGCAGTCAATGCACTGAGGAGGGCCCTAGCTGAATTCAATTCATCCCCCCCCCCCAAAAAAAAAAATGTTAGAAGCACGGTAGGCCTATATGGATCCGGCTTTTTGGGGTCCAACTACACGTCCTTTCTCAAATGTTGACATCTGCGCATATTGTTAGCGCACCTGTATGCGAGGCATAGTTACTGTCTACCTGAGTACGCGGAATGAAATTCGCAAAGAATTTATGACCTGGAATCGAAATTTATGCTCTTTAATATCCTGCGCTGTTAAGATGCGCTGCACCGTCACATGTTCACTCATTGGCCGCCAAAATTTAAAATTTTGCATTTTCCTTCGAAACCTGTATGAATATCAATATGGGTCCAATTTGGATTAACCCGTGGTTTGGTGGGTCGTTTTTTTGTCTAAGAGTGTAAAATTTGAATTTCGCTCTAAAAATGAGAAAGTAAAATTCCTAGGCTCTCTTAAAGAAAGTGACGAATCTGAAGTAATTCAATTTGAATAGTTTTTTTAATGCGTTTTTGTTCCTCTGTTACGATTATAAAAATAAAAAGTTTATAAAAAAATTCAAATGTCCTTTTTTGTATTTATCTAAAAGAATTAATATTTAAAAACATCAGAGGGGGGCCTGCAATTTATTTCAGCCTCGGGCCCCTCTAATCGAATAAGCCGTCACTGTTCGCAGGATTGTATTATTTAAATTTTTGTTTACAGTTGAATGCAGTTTCCATTCTTGAGATAAATAAATAGATTCAAACAACTGAAAAGTTTTAGTCAGTCATCATTGTTGTAGTTGTTTTGCCGCAACAGAGGAAGTCGACAGGCGTTCTATTCTTTGCCCATTCTCTGATAAAACTTCAAACCAGAAGGTTGTTTAAGAGAGCTATCATACGATTTTTAAACTTTGTGAGTGAATTATACTGAAAACTTTAAAAAAAAAGAAAGAAAAGACTGAGAAATGAGCTTGGACTGCTGCGCCTTGAAATGCCTGTAAGTAGAATTAGCGCCTTCTTTCCCATTTTTTTCGGATTTTAACGGCTAGAAGAAGGGATTGCTTGGGACTACGGATGCGCGTAGAGAAAGATATTTCTGTACATTGTATTAATTAACACAGTTTGAAAGACACAAAACAGGCTCCTAACGATATTTAGACACGAGTACAATAAAAAAAAATTAAAAAGTATCTAGTTAATGGCGGATACTAGAACTTGTAAACAAAATGTAATTGTATGCGCTAACGATCGATCGCAAATCCCTCCGCGATCGACTGGTCAATCCCATTCAACCCGTTGGACATCCCTGACGTAGAAATATCATTTCGAGGGAAGCATCACAAATTACCTTCCAGAAAGCAAACCATTTGTCACCATTAAGAAAAAATGTTCAGGTGGCCTTGGACCTAGGATTCGCCTTCGTTATGGACTCATCAGCGTGCCATGACAGATGGGTTCGAGTTAGCCGAGTAGTAGCTCTTCGGGCCTGCAACTGGGGGTGCTCGGTTCGAATCCGACGACACCATTCAATACTTTCGTGTATAACACGGATAGGGGCACGTTAAGACTGTAGACCGGAAAGTTCTCCCATTAGGTCAGGAAAGGTGGGAGAAAGTGAGAGTCATCAAGATATCGCCCCTGGGGATGTTCGGTCTCAATTGGGGTGGCAGACTATTCACCTGCAGGGATTTCATCTGGGAAGACCTTAGTTCCTACGTTCCCTGTCTGGTGGGTTGGAAATGGGGAGACATAACCGATAAAACTTATAGGTTGCCGAGGATCCATAGCTCTTGCCGAGGTGACCATGGCAAGGACGAAACCTAGGTCCTGCATGCTGGAGATGTCCATTCTTGCTTCATGGTCCGCCTCTTTGGAATGCATTTTACCGTGTGGTTTCGAAAGTATGATTTAAAAAAAGAACTGAAAGACGTTGCTGTTGGGGTGTACGTGTAAATAAAGCGTCCGGAAAATGTGGAGGGTGAGTCATCAATGGATGTGATGGGGTCAGTTCGTTTTGAAGCAGACGATATTTTCATGGGTTCGTAGTGGGCATATGTACATCATTCGGTGCATCATGATGGAAGGAGAATAGGCAAACACACGTCATTTTTTTTCTGATTATTGAGGTATTGAACATTAAGTCTCCCATTGTTAGATTCATTTATTAATATTTAGAGAATCTCGTTGTCTGACGTTCTTCATTTTCTTCTCTCTCTTCAGATTCGGGCGCCGTGCAGTTTCCGAAAGAAAAAGAGCGAGAGATAATCTAAGAAGACATCAGAAATTTGAACTGTAAGTACTCATTCGTCGAGTGTTTTGGTGACAGGTACACGATATCACAGATTTCCTTTTCAAACATTCTTATATCGTACGCAAAAATGTTTTCGCTCTTGTTCGTTCGATCTCGGGTAATGCTCTTAAAAGGGCATCGTCTAAAGCAGTGGCTTCTGTCGTCCTAACCGGTGGTTCGAGACGTCCAGAGAAGTGGTCAGCGGGGTCAGGAATGATTTAAGAATAAAAAATTAATCGTATCGAAACGACAGCTAATTGTCTCAAATGTTTTAAAACTGGAAGCAAAAAATTTTCATTCCACAATTTTTTGTTCCAATTCTAAAAATTCACGCAGTTCGTCATCTCTCTGACGTTCCGAGTGCTGAAAAATCTTCGGTCTGCCTAAAATTTCTTGTATATTTCTTCGTGGGGTGTCCTCTGTGAGTCACGGCCATTTCTCAGCATCGCAGCAAGTGAAACAAACGAGAGCTGAAAAGTCTCGTTCATTTTTAAGTTTTCGTATGCTTTTAGGTTTGCAATTCAGTCTTCTTTTTCGTTCAGTGTGTTATTGTCATTAAGTGAAGCCGCCGTTTGATTGGATACTTATATATCGATGTCTTCCGTTCAGATAGCTGTCTTTCTTTCAGAGATTTTTTAAGCGGCATGTTTTTGCGAAGTAACCAATGGATTTCAAAGAAATTCGAAAGCTCATTCATGCAGGGGAAAGTTATATGCTTCTTTAAAACCTCAAATTCTAATTATACCTTAAAGGTTACGCATAAATAATTTACTTGAGAGTCTTTTTACTTTGAACTACTCTTTGGTATGTATGCATGTTACGTATAAGCCTCGGAGAGGAAAAGACAATCGAAAAAGCGAAAGAAGAAGTCTTTCAATACTTTATTTCGATATTTTTCAAGAGCTCCGGAGTGGTTTAATGTAGACTCATAAGCTGACATAAGCTGACGAAAATGAAAGGAAAATAAAACATCCTCGGATTTCGAATAATGGCAAATCGACAGAGAATGTTTTGTTCGGAAGCATCGTTTGTTCAAAACGATATATTACCTTTCGAAAAATTGTGAGGTAAAATTTATTCCATTTTGTAATTATGAGTCACTCGTACGTGTAGATATATTTAATTCAATAATCTATCAAAACAATCTTGTGCTATAGCCAAAACTTGAAATTCCTCTGTTGAATTCTTCGAGACTTTAGATGGCATATGGTCTGATGAGCGGGTGGACCTGGCATACGGTCTGGGGCTGATTCAAACTTCCACTGCGAGCTCATAAATTTGAGGCATTTCTTATTAAGAGAAGATATAACTTAGTCTGTTTACAAATAACAAAGAGGTAAATTAATTTCCACCAAAAATAAGTTGCAGCATCGAATGTTTTCTAAGTTAAAAAAATAATTAATCAAATGATTATACCTAAATTATAGCGATTGATACGAACTACAATATGACTTCGGAATGTAAACACTTTTAAAAAGGAAAATGGTCATTAAGTTTCTAGAGATCTCAACGAAACAAGATAGAGGCATCTGAAAAAACAATTGATGTCCTCAAAGTCTAAAAGTTTTCATCTTTAAATGCATGTTTTTGAAATGAAAGTATACTAATATCTGCTTTATTTCCAGGTCTATGTTCGACTGCTTTTCGTTTATGCCCAAAGTCCAAGAAACATTCGAAAATATGCGTCGCCGCAGGCCTATCATTGACATCGCTCAGCTCTGGTTCCGAGATCAACACGCAACTTTGTTACGGACTTGGAGACGTTTGCTGCATGACCAAGAAATTGACTTGTATGATGTCAAACCGTACCTCTTTCGACTTACGGACTTTCGAGCCATTTTCCCCACTCTTAGCCGAAAGGGCAAAAAGCGTGCACTCGAGTGGCAGAAGTTGGCCAATTATTCAATTGTCCAGGTCTTCCTTTACCGCAAGAAACTGTATGACCCGTAAAGGGCGTTGTCTCTGCGACGTCACTTATGATCGACTGTCTTTTCTCTGCATCGATTACGTCCTATTTTTACCGATCTTGACAACTGTAGTGCACTACTCCACCTGTTGCACTCTATTCTCGAATTTTATGACTTTATTACCGATGATGACTCACACTCCCGATTGTGACATTAACAAAACACCGAACTTTGTCTTTCCATCAGCTACAGCCATCCTCCTACCATCCTCTTTCTTCCAACTATCAGTAAGCATGTTCCAGCCATACCACCAGGCGAAGCCACCGAGCTACGTTTCCAACACCACCGGGAGCGTAAGGCGGTGGTGATTGATGGAGAGCGGCTTCGTAACCTACCTCCAAGTGGTGCTCTCCGGTGAACGCTCTCACCACTTCGGGTGGGGGCGGCTAAAAGGTTACAGAATCATCAAGGAAATTAAATATTAGAGAAACTGGACCATATGAAACTTATATCTTTTCAGCGAAGACATCGAAAAGAGGTCTTCCTCGAGTTGTGGCCTCAAGTTCCGGATATATGGATTCGCCGTCCGGTGCTGCCGAACGTAGAATGCAGTGACCATCTTGGTGATGCTGGATATTTTGCATTACACATTTATCAGCAAATAACACCCAGAAAAGTTATGAACAGTCAAACGGCCACAGAGTAACAATTTGAAATATACGGAAGGTAGAAGAATACATGAATGTGCCCAAGATTGATGTACAGCGATTGCTTCTAACTCCTTTCGTTTTGCATTTGTTCTTTTATGTAGTACGATTTATATTAAGTCATTAAAGTTCAGTAAATTGTTTAATGAATTGTGTTTGGTTCGCTGAGTTATATATAACGAATATATATATATATATATATATATATATATATATATATATATATATATATATATATATATCCGTAACTGACTGACTCACTGACTGACTCACTGACTCACTGACATACAACGCACAGACCAAACCGCTGGACCTAGAGGGCTGAAATTTTGCATGGCGATTCTTCTTATAGTGTAGGGGCGCACTAAGAAAGATTTTTGAAAAATTCTTCTTAGATATTTTAAAATTAAATTTTTAAGCGTTTTTAGTAACTTTTTTTAAGTTTGCAATTAAAATAACAATTTGAGGTTATAAAATTTATATCACGAGAAAGATCCTGAAAATTCCTTTAAAATGACATCTTTTTCGAATCTTTATCTCCATTTTCTGATTTTTCGTGAATTTTTAAAGATTCATTTTTAGAATTTAATTTATAAGATGCCGATCACGTGATTTCTTTTTCTGGTACTTTAAACAAATTTATCGTCACGTGCATAACAACTAAATAGACAAAAAAAAATTTCTTGCTAACTCAGGAGACGATTGGACATTATCCAAAAAAATATTAAAATACAATAAAAAATATTATGTTCCTCAAACTGTACTATATTAACTCTACTATATTCTTTAATATTTCGTATTACATTTAATTTGAATATTGTCTTCTACATTATCTTGTCTATAAAAATATCTCTTACGATTTTTTTATAAATATATTTTTTGTTTTTTTTACATCAATTGTATACATTGATCATCGTATTTATTATAAATATATATATATATATATATATATATATATATATATATATATATTGCCATTAATTGCATACATTGACCGTTGTATTTAATTTGAATGTACTCCGTAGCGAAGTGCGGGTTTTCAGCTAGTATACAGAGGCTGTTCACACATTTTTTAGACGATGTATATTGTATTCACAAAACTAAATTATATAAAATTCTTGTGTTTTAAATGTTCTATTTGACATCCCTTATTCTGAACTATTTTTCGACACCGCAATTTCCAGGATAATAATGCCTTTTGAAGTGTCAGAAGAGGTATTCTATCCCATTCCTCCTGAACAGCTTTCCAGAGTCCTGTAAGGGTTTTGGGACGACGTTTGGATAATGCAGATTTTAAAAGTCCGAAAGCACAAAAATCCATAGGTGATACATCGGGAGATTTAGTAGGGATATCAGTGAATGGTTTGGCCTTGATACCAGTTTTTTGTTCCATTTCTTTTAGGAAATTTACAGTGGATTTTGATGTGTGACTGCTAGCTTTGTCCTGATGGAGTCTCACAGATTGATGGCACTGTGGGTAAAGCGATGGTATTTCATTCAGAAAAATTGGCGATAAAATATGTTCCTGATAGTATTTGGAGTTAATCTTGACATTTCTTTCCACTCTCTTTATTTTTAACTTGCCATTATAAGAAAAACCAGCAACAATCATGAATCCCTTAGAAAAACTTGACGTTTTTTTCCTTTCTTGTTGACGATATTACCTATCGACGCTTTAGATATCACAAAACCATGACTCTCACATCGTTTTTGGATAACGGAGTATGCATATTTCTCTTCGGAAAGAGCATAAATGTAGCCTTGGAACCACTGCTTTGTTAAAAACGTCATTTTGAATAAAAACAAAACTTTCAAGCCGCAGACCATAATTTTGACTTTTAAAAACATAGTACAATTGCAATTATTTCTTTTGCAGCAAACGATTTTTATTACCGCTTACCAAAATCGTCTAAAAAATGTACGAACAGCCTCTGTATATATATATATATATATATATATATATATATATATATATATATATATATATATATATATATTGAATATTTATTAATGAACATGATGAGAAACTGATTTTTGAAAGTTCGTTGATGACATCTATAGTACAGCCCATGCGACATGTTTCTATCAGAGACTATAGAGTCCGCATCATACTCAATCTTACCAGGTAGGAATCGGGAGGGAAAATGCAACGGTAGACATAGTATTCCGAGAAAATGTGTGAATAAATTCACTCTCCTCCACAAAACTTCATCTGAGGGATATGCGAGAAAAATATGCTTCCACTCTGCAGCATTTTGAACACAGAATAAGAATCATGCTTTTTCATAACCAACAAAATGTGTCACATCATCACGCAAATATGCCAAAAGACGTTACCAAGTACTAAAGATGAATCGTTGAGCTCTCAAGCGATATTCGGCGATGGATTTTTTTTTTATCGAAGTTGGCTTAAAGCTCTTATTCCAAAGTTAAGCTGCAGTCTATATATACTAGCTGAAAACCCGCACTTCGCTACGGAGTACATTCAAATTAAATACAACGGTCAATGTATGCAATTAATGCAAATATATATATATATATATATATATATTTAAAATAAATACGACGATCTATATATACAATTGATGTAGAAAAAATATATATATTTATAAAAAAATCGTAAGGGATATTTTTATAGACAAAATAGTGTCCAATCGTCTGCCACATTAGCGAGAAAAAAATGTTTTTTTTATCTATTTAGTTGTTATGCACGTGACGATAAATTTATCCGTAGTACCAGAAAAGTACCAGAAAAAGAAGTCACGTGATCGGCATTTAATAAATTAAATTCTAAAAATTAATCTTTATAAATTCACCAAAAATCAGAAAATAGAGGTAAAGATTCGAAAAAGATTTCATTTTAAAGGGATTTTTATGATCTTTCTCGTCATATAAATTTTATAACCCTCAAATTATTATTTTAAATGCAAACTTAAAAGAAGTTACTAAAACAGCTTAAAAATTTGATTTAAAAAAGTTTTTTCTACACTCCTCTTGCCATTTAGAGCTGGTCTCACGGTCAGACGGGAATTAGAATTGGTTTGGGCTCTTGGACAGATTGAAAATTACATTAAATTTTTTTCATATAATAGTTAATGATTTTTTTTTCACACGAAATTAGTTACAATTGGGTTTAAGATTCAAACTTCAATGTCAGAGGCTGCGAAATTTGAATATTGCGGTCATTTCAGTACCTAATAAGTTCAGTTTCTGATGTCAGATATGTGTTTGGACTTAATACCAGTGGGGTTTGTTTAGAAATTTAATTAAAATTTGGGTTAATATTCAACTTCAATGTCACAGGCTGGTTGCGGGTTCGAGTTTGCGGGCGGTACGGGGGGGGGGGGCTGTCAGCTACAGAGTCTGGTGCAAGTTAGTTGGTCTTGAGATTTTGCAGCGCACGGATCGCTCGTGAAGCAGACACGTATTTGAAAGTGGCGTTAGATTTTCAGAATGCAGCGGAGTGTCGAGCAGCGATACGCCATAAAGTTTTGTGTGAAACTAAACAAATCGGCCACTGAGACGCTTGCCATGTTACAACAAGCCTACGGGAAGGATGCTTTGTCCAAGGCTCAAGTGCTTAGGTGGCATAAAACCTTCAAAGACGTAGGAGAGGACGTCGATGACGAACAACTCGCTCGGAGTCCCTCAAGTTCTCGAACTTCAGACAACGAGGCTAAAATTAAGGGAACGGTGGACCTTTATTTGATCAAATCTCGTCATTGTAATACTGATTGTGTTATTGTATAAAAATATATTGAAAAAATATATATATTTCTGTAGATTATCAAGTTAAAAATCATTTATGAAGCTTCTACAAAGTAATTTATAATGGGTAAGTGTAGTAATAAATTTCAAATCTGTTTTTCTCAAAATAGATTTTTCGAGGTTTTTAGATTTTTTAAATGTTCCATGCTACTTAATTTTTCTTCAAAATTCATGAAATTGATGAGGAAGAATCCTGATGCTGTTTACAAAAAAATAGGTATGCATTTTACAATTCAATTTCATTAAGATAATTAAATTCGATTTATAACTTTTCAAAAGGCAAAATTTTGATGAAAATCGGGATGGAATTCAGAAAAAAAATCTCTCAAAAATTAACTATTCGAGGTATTAAATAATTGATATCTAGATTTGTTTGTTATACAGTTTAAAAAGATTGAAATGCAAAATCGAGGAAATATCTCAAAAATTTAAGTAGCAAGGAGCATTTTAAAATTTTGTTTATAAATTTCAAATTTTTTTAAAAGTCTTAAAATTATAATGAGATTGAAAATTCTTTTAAGGTATTCCCTTTATTTATAGTGAAATGTGTATATGTACAAAATTTCGTTTCTCTATGATGAATAGTAAAAAAGTAAATTTTAATGTCCACCGTTCCCTTAAAGCGCTTTTGGACTCTGATCGTCGGATGAGTGGTTGAGCTGATAGAAGGTCGAGGAATCGAATCGCGCGCGTCCGACCGGAGCTCACAAACAACTGGATTCTGCAGCACGACACAGCGCCTGTCCACACATCCTTCAAAGTGACTCAGTCCCTGGCAAAAAAACACCGTCGCCCCAACCACCGTACAGCCCCGATCTGTCACCGCCGGATTTTTTTTCTATTCCCTCTGTTGAAATCAGGGCCTTTTTATCGCATGGGCAAATCAGGACTTTGCCCAGGGCCCCCTGATGCTAGGGGGCCCCAAAACCCCCTTGTTGTATGCACCTAGTACTTCTAATAGTATGTATTTTTATAAATGCCCGTAAGGGGGGGCCCAAAATAGCATCTGCCCAGGGGCCCCCAGCGTTCATAATCGGGCCCTGGTTGAAATCCAGCTACAAAAGGTCATCGTTTTGACAATCTGGAGAACTTGCAGAAAAACGTAACGCGCGTTCTGAACAGCATTCCAGTTGAAGACTTCCAGGTGGGCATCAATGGATGACCAGTGCCGCACCCAGGATTTTTTCTTGGGGGGGGGGAGATGAACGGATAAAAATATTTATAATGCAGGGGGGAGCCGAGATGAACGGATAAAAATATTTATAATGCAAAATCAATATTCATAATGCAATTTCTATTTCTTTGGGGGTTGGGTGGGGGGCACGCCACTGGGTACGCCACTGTGGATGGCAGAGTCGTCGGCAACGGTGTATTAATGCAGGAAGAGGCTATTTTGAAGACTATTAAGCGTCTGTAAAATTATCTTCAAATAAGCGAATTTTATGAAATCAGTTTCATTACTTCCTAGACAGACCCTGTAGTTCAGCGGCGTCAGACTCAAAGGCTACCTTGGGCCAAACAAACAAGGTTTAACTATAGGTGGGCCGCAAAAAAATCAATATTAATAGAAACGTAGGTTTATTTACCTAATTACAGTATATTCAACATAAATATATGCATTTTGTTTAATAATAGCAAAAAAGAGTATCATTAAAAAAACATTTAGCGAATTCTTCCTACCTTATTATAATTCTGCGTCGGTTATTTTATTATATATTATTGTATGCGAATATATTGGCCGGGCCGCAAAAATGTTCGTCGCGGGCCGCGAGTTTGACACCCCTGCTGTAGTTCAACAACAGGGCTATCGGATCGAACCTAGTAGAAAATAAAATTCTTATCTTTGTTTATATATTTCTTTTTCCAAAATCGTTACAAAAATGTGTGAATGCACCTTCTGTAATATTCTTTGTATCAACTGGAGGACCCACCAACAACTGGATGTTTTTTGTCGAATGCTTTATTAAAAGTCAATTTTTTTCAGTTTCATTGGAGCGTGAGTTATTAGTACCTCGTTGCACAACAGAGTCCAATTATCGAAAGATATATTCATGCGGATACGCAGTCATTGTGCGACCTCATTTTGCAACTGTAACCGGCGTCCCTCATTACTTTGATTGATGGACGAAGAAGAATCCAAGAAAATATTTTCATCACTCGCGAGTCGTTAATTTCATTATCCCACAAAGAAGTCAATCTGAAGGCAATGTATCATAATCCATCATTTTCGACTGGATGTATTTTCTGCTTTCGAAAGCGGTTGTTTATTGAAGATGTCTTTCCTTGGCGAGGAACTGTTTGGTTGATCCCTGACTTTGGCCGTTTGTTTTTAGTAATTTATTAATAAACTTAAGTGGTAATTGAAAACATTGATTCTGAAGTTGACGACATCGTTTGTTTTCATACCGTTAAACATATATTGACTGATAGTGGCAACCAAGTAATTACGCAACATACGAAGCCTGTCGTTGGGAAAACTTTTACAGGTAAGTATAAAGTACAATAGAGGATTTTTGTATTTCTATCAAATGTCATTTCTTCTTAACGTAATATCTCTCCTTGATGTCGTTTTCGCTTAATGCAATATCTGCTTTCGAAAGCTATTATTACAGTACCTAGGAACTTTACCTGAAAAGAAACTGTTTGGTTGACTTATGATTTTAGTTGTTTGTTTTTAGACATTTATTAATTACTAGCCGCTGCGCGACCAGCATGGTCGCTTTTAGTTTTATATTTTCTTTTGCAAAACAACTCAACTGAAAGTAACATACGTAAAGAATTTAACCATTACCTGTCATCATAAATATACGTTGTTAAGGGGTATTTTCCATAAAGCTGATTCTAAAACATCCGAATTAAAATTCATGAATTTCCATTACTTTAGAGTTAAAGATAAGACTGAGAAACCCAACACCAATGATTTCAAAAATTACACCTCTCTCTGTATGTACTATTTTTCAAAATTAAGATATTCACACTTTATCATTACATCAAATAAGAAATTGTTGGGGAACTATTTTTTCACTTAAAAAATGGAACAAAAAATTCAGCAAGTAATAAAATATAGTGTGGATTACATCACTCTCTGTATGTACTATTGTTCACAATTCAGATATCTCTCCTTAATCATATGAAATAACAAATTGTTGGGAAAATTTCTTCACTTATAAAATGAAGTAAAAATTCAGCAAGGACTGAAAAAAGTGTAGAAAAATTAACTATTACTGGTAGTCGGTTGCTGTGCCGGCAACGGTTAAGCCTAACCTCGCGATCATTTATGCTCTCTCTTTCACGTCGCTCTCTTAATGAATTATTTCATCTTCCTTTTTCTTTCTTGAGACTGTTCCCAATTTCACTTGATCGTGCAGCTCGCTTTCGAGCATTCCTGATTTCAGTGCGTAAATCTATGTTGACATGCGGTTGCAAATTCCGGACGGTCGCTAATGTTTACATCTGGTAGTTGCAGCCGTTGCCATTCGGAGTGTAAAAATATCGTCGATTTTTGTGCCGCATACCTACGCGTTTTATATTTATATAGATTTATCTATATAAATAAAAGAAAAACTTTGCCGGTCGGGGAACAATTCCGCTATGGCATCCGTTATGAAATTCGACCATGTTTTAAAATGCCGAAATATGTGCTTTTTTCATGAAAGTACATAAATTTTACATATTTAGAAAGAGCTTTAAAAGCTGATAATTTTTTCTGCGTACACTTATTCTGTTACTTCAATAGTTTTAAAGATATTTCAATTCTAAATGCATACTCCACCGAACAAAACGTAGCCCCCATGTTTTACGATGTAAACAGAGCGTGATTCTTTCACAGCGGGATTCTCACTAAAAAAATGAATCACTGAAAAGAAATGTTTCATCTTGTGTCTAAGTTTTAAATATTTTTCTATTTTTCATACTTTTAATTCAAACTTTTTAATCATAAATAGATCATTGGATATGTACTGATTTGGGGGGGGGGGAATTTTTGGCAATTAAAAGTGAAAACAATTTTTTAATTCAAGTGAACTGTGATTCGGGTGTCAAGTGATTCGATAGCTGTGCGAAGCCCGGCTAGTCTTAGATAAATAAATTTTTCAATCTTGAAGAAAACAACATAATTTGTTTTGCTAAATAAATTTTGACTGATAATGCCTACAAAGTAATTCCATAATACACGAACACTGTCATAAGGGAAACTGCTATAGGTACAGGGTCTGTCCAGAAAATAATGAGACTTGATTCCATAAAATTCGTTTATTTGAAGATAATTTTACAGACATAAAAATTTAATAGACTTCAAAATAGCCTCTTCCTGCATTAATACACCGTTGCCAACGACTCGGCGACCTATTGATGCCCGCCTGGGGGTCTTCAACTGGGATACTGTCCAGAACGCGCGTTACGTTGTTCAGCAAGTTCTCCAGATTGACAAAACGATGACCTTTGTGACAAGCAGCGATACGCCATAAAGTTTTGCGTAAAACTAAAGAAATCGGCTACTGAGAAGCTTGCCATGTTACAAGGAGCCTACGGGAAGGATCTTTGTCCAAGGCTCGTTTTTAGGTGGCACAAAGCCTTCAAAGGCTGAAGAGAGGACGTCGATGAGGGGTTTCCATCAAGTTCTCGAACTTCAGACGATGTGGCTAAAATTAAAACGCTTTTGGACTCTGATCGTCGGATGAGTGTCCAAATGTTGTCCTCCGGACACACAGTTAATGCAGATTTTTTACAAGGAAGTGCTTCAAAGGTCGAGGAATCGAGCTGCGCGCGTCCGCCCGGAGTTCACAAACAATTGGATTCCGCAACCCGATAATGCTCCGTTTCACCAATACAGCCTGATCTGTCACCGCCGGACACTTTTCTATTCCCTCGGTTAAAATCCAGCTTAAAAGGCCATCGTTTTGACAACTGGAGAACTTGCAGGAAAACGTAACGCGCGTTCTGAACAGTATTCCGGTTGAAGACTTCCAGGCGGGCATCAATGGGTGGCAACGGTGTATTAATGCAGGAGTAGGCTATTTTGAAGTCCATTAAATTTTTGTGTCTGTAAAATTATCTTCAAATAAGCGAATTTTATGGAATCAGTCTCATTACTTTCTGGAAAGACACCGCCGTGCACGCTAATGGCTGCTGGTGCGCGTAAATCTGTCGTGGCTGCAATCTCCTCCAAGTTCTGAAAATTTACCTCTGGAGGTGCGGGGTCAAGTGTATCGGTCTCGTCCCTTGACTCGGTTCAAAATGACGAGACCGGTCATCTAAGCCAAGTCGGACTCCGACCCTTGTGGTGCTAACTTAAAACCGGAGCCGCAACACTCAGCCCATTGGCCTATAATCAGTGGCGTAGCAAAGGGGGGGGGCAAGGGGGTCTATCATGCCCCGGGCGCCACTCGCAGAGGGGCGCCAATGTAAGATCTATGAATTATATTACTATATGTTTTCGAGGGAGATGCCAATATAAGGTCTATATATTATATTACTATATGTTTTTAAGGGGAGGGCCCCAATATAAGGTCTATATATTATATTACTATATGTTTTTCGGGGAGGGCGCCAATATAAGGTCTATATATTATATTACTATATTTTTGGGGGGGAGGACACCAACATAAGGTCTATATATTATGTTACTATATGCTTTTCCGGGGGGGGGGTGACAATATAAGGTCTATACATTATGTTATATGTTTATTGGGGGGGCGCCAATATAGGGTCTATATATTATATTACTATATGTTTTTCGGAGGGGGGGGGCGCCACAAAGGTATCGTGCCCCGGGCGCCAGTTATGCTCGCTACGCCACTTCCTATAATGGCCTTGATTTGATGTTGTTGTCGGTCAAGGGCTATAAGCAACAACAAGCTTATTTATCTCGGGATGAAATTGTTCCCGATTTGCCGATACTAAAAAGGATTTATGTATCAGCCCTGTATGTATGAGTACGCATGTATGGCCCTGTATGTATGACTAATTATTTACCTCTGGAGGTGCGGGGTCAAGTGTTCCGGTCTCGTCCCTTGACTCGGTTCAAAATGACGAGATCGGTCATTTAGCCAAGTCGGACTCCGACCCTTGTGGTGCTAATTCAAAACAGGAGCCGCACCTTCGTCGCCCATAGCCTTCGGGACTTGATCTGATGTTACATGTCGGTCAAGGGGCATAAGCAACATGTATGACTATATTTGAACTCTTCTGGTATTTGTTCAATGAAAATTTTTGGTTTTCCCACCAAATGTAATTCCATCTTAATGCAATATATTTGCTTTATGTAATTTTCGCTTAATGTAATATCTACTTTCGAACAGTGTTTCAGTAATCGAGAAGAAGAAAAATATTTTGCTTGGTTCCAAATTTTATCTGTTTGTTTGCAGTCATTTATTAATAAACTTTAATAACCCTGTACTTTTTATTTTGAAGTAAACAACACAATTTGTTTTCATGCTAATCAGTTATTTTCCGGCAAAGTCTACAGGGTAATTCTGCCGTACACGAAACCTGTCATAATAGAAACTAATATAGGTATAATGACTGCAGTGACGTAGCGAGCATAACTGACGCCCGGGGCACGGTACCTTTTTGGCGCCCCCCTTTCCGAAAAACATATAGTAATCTATATATATAAAACAGTTCCGTAACTGACTCATACATTCACTGACTGACATACAACGCACAGACCAAACCGCTGGACCTAAAGGGCTGAAATTTTGCATGGCGATTCTTCTAATAGTGTAGGGGTGCACTAAGAAAGATTTTTCAAAAATTCTTCTTAGATTTTTTAAAAATTAAATGTTTAAGCTGTTTTTTAAACTTTTTTTACGTTTGCATTTAAAATAATACATTGAGGGTTATAAAATTTATATCACGAGAAAGATCCTAAAAATTCCTTCAAAATGAAATTTTTTTCGAATTTTTACCTCCATTTCCTGATTTTTGGTGAATTTTTAAAGATTAATTTTTAGAATTTAATTTATTAAATGCCGATCACGTGATTTCTTTTTATGGCACTTTAAATAAATTTATCGTCACGTGCAAAAAAATATTTTTTTTCTTGCTAATGCGGCAGACGATTGGACTTTATTTTGTCTATAAAAATATCTCTTACGATTTTTTTATAAATATGTTTTTTTTACTTCAATTGTATTCATTGATCGTCGTATTTATTAAATAAATAATATATATATATATAAATACGTAATAAATAATATATATATATATATACGTAAATATATATATATATATTTATTTTTTTTTTGCATTAATTGCATACATCGACCGTTGTATTTAATTTGAATGTACTCCGTAGCGAAGCGCGGGTTTTCAGCTAGTATGATATATAGAATTAGTGAAAAGGACCATTTGGCACCCCTGTGCGATTGGCGCCCTGGGCATGATAGAAGCCCTTGCCCACCCCTCGCTACGCCACTGAATGACTGTATTGAACTTTATAGGTAGCTGTTCAAAATATGATTTTCGTATTTCCACCAAATGCAGTTGCTCCTCAATGTAATTTCTTAACGCAATCTCCTTCCTTTATGGGAGTCTCTCTTAATGGAATACAGTCTGGATTTCGTAGAAGTCGGTGGTTATTCATCGTTAAAGAGTAAAAACCACGTGACGCGTTTGGAAACCGATTGGCGAACTGCGGCTTCAACATTTGAATTGCTTTTTTTTTTTTGACATAGTTTGGATTTCCTTGTGAATTTCGTTTAATACAAAGTGCGCCCATAAAGTAACCGGACAATTTTTTATAAATAAGAAAAATATTACCCACCTTCAAACAAATTTATCTCCTTCAAAATAATCGCCAAAGGAGTCTATACCAGGGGTGTCAGCTTTTAGTGGTACAATGATGAAAGGCTGAATCTACCTAAATTCTGAAGAGTTTATTACGGAGAGAAAAGGGGTTTAATATGTAGAGCAGGGGTGTCAAACTTGCGGCCCGCGAACATTTTTGCGGCCCGGCCAATATATTGGCACACAATAATATATAATAAAATAACCGACGCAGAATTATAATTAGATAGAAAGAATTCGCTAAGTGTTTTTTTTAATTATACTCTTTTTTTGCTATTATTAAACAAAATGTGTATAGTTATGTTGAATATACTGTAATTAGGTAATATACTGTAAAAAACCTACGTTTCTATTAATATATATATATTTTTTTTGCGGCCCACCTATAGTTAAGCCTTGTTTGTTTGGCCCAAGTTAGCCTTTGAGTTTGATACCTCTGGTCTATACAATTTTTCCAACGTTTCTTCAAGTCATCGAAAGACTTTTTGTAGGCGTTGGAACTAACCGTTCGCAAAAACGCGTAACATTTGATTGAATATCCAAGACGTTTTCAAATCTCTGTCCTTTCTTAAGCTTCGGAAAAAGGAAAAAAATCAGCTGGCCCGAAAAAAGTCGGGAGAATATGGTGGGTGATTTATCATTGTAATTGAATGCTTAGCAAGATATTGTACAGAAATTGCTGTATGGGGCCTAGCATTATCGTGTAAAAGAAACCATTGCCCGCAATCAAACAGTTCCTTCATATCTCGCCTTATCTTGTTTCTTAATCGAAAAAGCAAATCCTTGTAAAAATACTGATTAATTGTCTGATATTCAGGAAAAAATTCGTGCTAAATAAGTCCTTTGCAATCAAAAAATGCAAAATCCATGAAAGGACAGCGATTTGAAAACGTCTCGGCTATTAAATCAAATGTTACGCGTATTTTGCGAACGGTCAGTTCCAACGCCTATAAACAGTGTTTCGATGACTCGAAGAAACGTTGGAAAAATTGTATAGACTCCTTTGGCGATTATTTTGAAGGAGATAAATTTATTTGAAGGTGAGTAATATTTTTCTTATTCATAAAAAATTGTCCGGTTATTTTATGGGCACACCCTATATATTTATTTAATGTAGGAGCCGGAATGCGCATCGGGTCATAGGGTAGTGCCACCCCGTAGACCAGCGAGGGGGTCTAGCGGTAAAAAGGCAAAAGGAAATTGGAGGCGGTACGCAACGCAGGCGGGCGAAAGTTGATGTAATGAGTCTCCTAGAAGAGAATCTCGGCCTTCTCGCTAGTGTAGTGCTGGAGTGCAGGGAGAATTAGGCCTACAGCGGGCAGACGGTCCATTAGCAGGAAAGCTCCCATCTTAAATGATTTCGGATGCTGCACTAAACTGGTTTAGGTGTGAGCCGAAGTCTGAGTGACTTCAAGAAGTCCGATCTTGTGGAGCGCTTGGCAGTATCATTATCTTTACAGGGTAAGTGCTATATGCAATTGTGAGGTCAACGTAAAACACGATTTGTTATTGTTATTGAGAGACTATTTATGAGTGATACTGAATTTAACACATTAATGATGTGTCAGTTTATATCATTAAGTAATAAATAATCCAACAGATATAGATAAAAATAATACGTATATAGATAAGAAACAAACAGAAATCAAGCACCCTGGGCATCCACGCACCAACGGCAAGATTCTGTATAAGTGCCGGAACTGAACCATAAAACATAGAGGTAACCGACAGGTCTCGTCATCAGGGAGCCTAACCATATCAGTTACCTCAAGGGGAACTTTCTGAATAGGATGCAGGTAAGCCCAAAAGACATCCCAAGGCCCCGAGTCCCCCAAAGAAGCAATAAGATGACGAGTGCTTGATTTCTGTTTGTTTCTTGTCTATATACGTATTATTTTTATCTATATCTGTTGGATTATTTATTTGTTTTTTTCATTATGGGGATATGAAGCTTCTGCGCTATCCTCTATTGAAAATGTTTTCTTTGCAGGAAAAGTTTTATGTTATAGTGATTTAGCAGTCTATGCTTGATTTTTAATTTTTGTTTATTTCTATTGTTTATATTTTACTTTATATCATTAAGATTAGAGAAGCCCATTAACTACCCTCCCCCCACACATTTATTTATTATTTTTTGGTTTGTTTGTTTGTTATGGTCATTATAGGTCATTCTGTAAAGCAATGAACAGCAAACAGTGAAAATGTACAAATTTTATTGTCATCACACTATACATAATGATTACTACTTAAACTGAGTACATACATAATGAAAATTGTTACAATATCCAAATGATTTCAAGCTATATACAGACAAGCGTAATGTATTATATATGGGTACTTTTAAGAGATAAATAAAATTCAAACCTGACAACATTAGGCCTTTTTCCAGTATGCTATACGAAACTGGAAACTTCTAGCGACATACAGTTGCAGAGAATTAAGAAATACTTTATATGCACATTTCTAGGGACTTTTTTAATAGGCAACAAACGCATTACCCAATACAAGATATCCCCCAATAAAATTCTTCAAATTTGAAAAACTAATTTGCAAAACTTCGTCGATGGTTGAAACAGATCAAGGTAAATTTTAAGTCAGTGTATATATTATATATATAATTATGTGTGTGTGTGTGTGTGTGATCGTGTTTTAAAACATTTTGCTACATTGATTTGTTTGGATTTTTGACAGTGCACCGTGAAAATTTTGCTGTTTCATGCTATTAACGCTATTTTTGCATTCTGGTTAAGTTATCTATTATTGAAGACGATATAACAGGGTAAAAAAAAAGGGCGAGGGAAGTTCCTAAAACAAGGTTACATTTTTAATTTTTATTTTGTAGATGTAAAAGGATTTCCTCTTTTACATTTTTTTCCTCTTTTATTCTTTCGACATCTCTAACCTGAATAGTTAGTAGCGACGCAACAAGTTGAAAATCGATCCCAAAATATTAAGGTTATCACGAATTTTAATGACGTACTATGGACAAAGAACGGATATAAAACCAATATCACAGATTATCTAAATCAGTGTTTCCCAACCACTATTGAGTCTACATCAATTTCATTCTACATCAATTAGAAGCAGAGTTATAGATATTTAAAAAAAAAACATCGTCTGCTACGAAATTGAAGCGACAAACACCTTTAAATGCGTTTTTCTCAGAATTATGTCTTTTAGCACAAATCTCTACCGTTATCATGGTATCTCGCATAATAATGCATATAATTTGATAAAATTTTCAGGAAATGTTTTAGATGTTAATGAAATGACCATTGTTAATGAAATGACGTACAATAATTGATGTATAATGAATAGTTTTTTATTTGGGGTTGTTTTTATAAGGAAAGGAATGACGAATCGGGGGAAATTTCCATATTGGAACATAAAATTGTCTGTATTTTTTTTTGTATTTTAAAATTTTTATAAGATTGTAAGTCATTTTGAAGATAACTGTCTTATGTATCATGTGTGAGAAGGAAATTAAAATAGTAGCATTAGAATTTTGTGCAGAGTGATAGGCGTTTTAGCTAAATTTCATTAAAAATTTCTTCAAATTGACCGATTTATAAAAAAGTATGGTATTTACAGATAAGTTTTTGTTCCTTTTTTTAATTTTTAAGTGCTATTTTACCATAAAAGACCAAAAAAATCCTTAAAAAAAATTGATTTTTAAAAAAAATATATTGGCTCCGAACGAAGACAATCACCTTAATATAAATGTATACAGGGTTTTTTTTTTAGTTTTTAACGTAGGATTACGTTCCTCAATAACAATTCAATCAGAGTCCGTCGCGAGTTATAATTTTGGCAGCGTGCCAAACCCAGTGGCAGTAAACGGTTAAACAGAAAAGTACTAAAATGCGTCCAAAAAAAGGAGCATTCTGTTTGAATTTGTGTATGGGCCCGAAGAATTTACAGAATAACAAATTTTATTTTGTGTGCACTTTCTGAAGAGATTTTATTCAATTTCCTATCGAACCCAGGAAAACGGAACAATATGTATTGAATCAGTTCTGTTTATTTTTGAATGAAAAAAGTACTCTCAACGTAGGCAGAAAGTAAAACAAATTCATTTCCGAGATTCCAACCGCAGTTTAGACATCGAGTTTTGACAACAATAGTTTTCGTATTACACTGTTGGTGGTTTGAACTTTACGGCACTTTTCCGTTATAAGCACTGCACTCGTTTTCACGCCAATTTGGCGCATTTTTAAAATTCGCCGCAGCGAGAGAAAAGTAACGCGATATAATGACACTAATGATTGGCACATTACAATATTAAAATATACAAATCTCGATATTCAAGGATCACGAGATGATATGAGATTCGTGATCCGTGATGATATGAGATCCGTGACTCGTCATGGAGATAACGAGACTTCATGGAATGTCGTGATTAAATACGCTTACTTTAAATAGTAATGTATTTAGAGTCCGTCAGAAAATCGGACCGTATTTTTACGTAATGTATTTTAAAATATGGAATTTGTATAAAGATGAGCAGGCAGCTATTATATTACTTCAAGAACAAGGTATCCTTAATAAAGTGTGCAAATAATCATATAATGAGCTTGAACTGGTTTAAAATTTTTTAAACCAGTTCAAGGTAAGTTTTTTTTATAATTTTTCTTCTAAATTCCGCCAAGATGAAAAATAAGCCTAGTGCTTATAACGGAAAAGTACCAATTTTACTTTTGTTCGTTTTCGACGATCCAAATTTCATACCCTGAAAATTTATAAATTTTTAAAATTGATTGCCTACTAACAGTTTAACTTAGAACGAACATATTGACGCAGATATATCAAATGAAAGTTTGAGGTCTTCAGTTTTGTTTGAACAGGCAGCTTTTAAAGATTTTACAAAAACAGAATGTTTCTAATCTAATATAAGGGAAAAAATGAAGTTCATTTTTATCATTAAATTTTAAAAAGACCATATTTTCTCAGCATAATAAAAAAAACACAAGGATAATTTTTTTTAAGAGCATAATAGTCCGTAGATAACAATTATTGAGCCCTGCTAAGCATCGGTGATTGGATCGCGGATTATTATTATTCTCAGATATTGTAAACTTCCCACCTTGTATAACCATTTCTTTATCTGTGTCATAAAGCTTTCTTGTGACGTAAAATGATTGATATAAAAAAACGCAGAAGTGAATAGCACAGTTCATACCCTCAGTAGGCTGTTCATGTACTTCTGTTCCGTTTTTTTCTGTATTGTACACGTGAGGTTACTGAGATTATACAGCGTTGTGTTCTCTAGATAAAAGACGATGTGAAGACCCCTAACCTTCCCCTAGTTAAAAAACGCGAATTCTCAAAGACATAGATGTGCAAGCGTTGCAATCAGTCACTTTTTTTTTCTTCCCAATCCGTTGATTTGTTAACATGTTTCTTATTGCAGAAGATTTCGCTTCTTGACTATTAGTACTGGGACCAGAAGGTGTTGAACTATTGCGTATCTTGTATCGGGTCCATCCATAAAGGCGTCCCACACGTCGCAAAAATCCATTCACGACGGTTCATTTGGATCAGTCACATAGCAATCAGCATGTGACGACGCGCGACGAGTCGCAATGGAACGAGATCCCGTCGGCGTGACGAGGGTCTGACATCGTCGTCACTTTTGCCAAATGCAACCCTTTATGCCAGGGGTGGGCATTAAGTCGATCGCGATCGACCGGTGGACCGCCTAAGCCGCGCATACTAAAAGAAACATATTTGTGGAACACCGACGCGATTTGCTTTAAATGCGGTTTTAAAAGAGTAAGTTTTTTTTCTTGTAGTTATGTAGGTAAGTACATATTCCGTATTTATTATTAGGTAATAATAAATATTGTAGATCGTTGTTTTTTAGCTCACCACACCTACGTCACTAGGTGGACCGCAACACCTTGAAAAAATTAGAAGTAGCCCGTACCCTGGAAAAGTCTGCCCACCCCTGCTTTATGACGTCATCGTGCTTTTTTGTGCCATTAGAGTGGTGGTAAAATTTCCTAGCGTCTGATGTGTGACTTTTTCATTAAAAGAAACTTTCAGTTTGCTTTTACTGTGAAAGCAATCAGTAAGTCAGTTATGAACCACCGACTTAGCGGTTATGGTTTCAGCCCAATTAAAACTGAGGGTCTAAATCCGATCTTCTTTAAGATGTGATAAATTTAAAAGTTTTTAGTAGAAGAGAACTGGTAGTAATACGCTGGCTTTACAGGTGATGTTTGGAAGTGGTTGAGCCTCTTTCGAGTTCACCAAAAGTACTGAAAAACGTGTTGCTTATTTCCTGAAAATCTGTTGTCGATTTAGGATTTCCTCCTGGACCCAATAATAATGTAAAATACTAAGGTAAATGCACCTATAATGGGCCATGTCCCTATAATGGGCCACCCTTTAGAAATGTCGAGAAATTAAGGGTCTATTGTTACCTAAGGCAGTAGAAGGGGTGAGGGTTATTGGCCGGGCCACGGCCAATCACCCTCACCCCTTCTACTGCATTTACCTTATACATTTAGGATTTTCAAAACCCTACTGCATTTACCTTATACATTTAGGATTTTCAAAAAAGGACTTGTAGGACTAAGTTTTTGTGTTTGACTGTGGGTCCTCACAGCAGCACATCTATGTCTTTGAAAAGGGCCTCTTCTCATCGATCTCATAATCTACAGAACGCCCCGTTGTCTATGCCTTTGTACCTCCCGTTCTCGGTCGACGCCCTGTACAGCCCCTCCCCCCCGTTCCGGAACAGACCGTTGTGTCCGCCATTTTGGTGTCCGCCATTCTGATGCCCGCCGTTTTGGCCGTCCGCGAACTGCGGCTTGGCGTTGGTGGTGAACGTCCTGGAGCGCATCTCGGAGTCGTAGGACGGGAGGTGGTCCGAGATCTTCTTCATCGGGGGTGTCGAGTGGTTCCTCTTGCCCCCCTCTGCGTTCCTCCTCTCGCCGCCGCCCCCGCCGAACAGGATTTTTTCCATGGACAGGAAGGGAGCCTCGAAGGCCATGCTGATGATCAAGGCCATCACCATGGAGACCATGTAGTGTCCAAGCATGTTGTAGATCTGCAAATGGATGGTACAAAAGTGGGTTACTATTTGCAACACATAGAGCTAAATGCTTCTATACACTGTCAAAAAGATTTGTTTGAGTACCGTCGGTGTATCGGTATACGCGGAGGGAAACATTCATCTGAACTCAATCTACCGTGTACCGAGCGAACGTCGAGTGCAGAAGCAGACGAGTATCGAGGTATGAGTGCATGTACTTACCCAGAAATAGTGGCTCATGTACATTTGGGAATGCCCAAAAGCTTCATGGACCCAGATGACCAACGGATGAACAAGGTAAAAGCAGTAGGAGAGGCGAGCCATGGGAACCCAAGCTTTCCAGGAGAGGATGTCGTTCACCACACCTTAAAAAAATAACGAAAAAGGGGACTCAGGAAAGCCGTGGAAGTGTCTGAATGGGCACAAACTTGTTTAATGGATAGAAGACTTGAACAAAAATACACTTCGAAAGTTTAAGAAATAGCTTTTGATATCTTTTTCGCTCTAAGGAGTATCCAAGAATTTTTTTTTCACGTCAGGTGAAAAGTACAGTTAGATAAAATAGATTTCATAACGTACGCTAACTTGTTCAACTGTGACGATGAAAACTTTCAATTTACCAGTCGAATAAAAAATAAATGAACACAATATATGTAATATACCCATTACATCACGTCCTTTAACTATAACCTGAAAAGAAAAACTAGCTCCTATTTACATGGCTGGAGCTAGACTCAGCCTGAAAGGAATAAAATTAAATTTGGGAGCAGTCGGCCCGAATCGTTTATTAGAGCGACAAAAGTACGTCCGTCCTTTCCAGAAGAACGGCTCGGAATAATATCACCTTTCAACATTAAACGCGAGAGAGTGACTATTATTTGTAGGGTCAGCAGATTTAGGGGCTCAGGTAACTAAACCACTCCCGAATTGGGACATATACACGTGTAGAATTCTAAAGGCATTCGACTGATGGGAAGTTCTGTGGCTAAGGGTTTTAAGATGATAAATTAATATTACTGGGGATTGGATTTAGGAAAGGGAGTTTAAATACTAGAAAGGAGGGTGTAATATTTAATATATTATATACAGTGATTTCCGCTTATAAGAATCACGTTTGTTATTACTGTTTTTGATTCTTATAAACGGTTGATTCTTATAGCCGAAATTTAGGTTTTTGGACAGGAACACATACACCTATACACACCTATATACACCTACACACCTATATACACCTATATACACACACCTATTACGTATACATATATTAGATAATTTACCATAAAATACTCTTTAATTTACATTAATTATCTTTTATTAAAATTATTTTTTATAGTTTAAAAAATACAACTTAATTTTTAGACCTATAAGTAGATACACATGATTATAGTAAGAGATGAAGAAAATACAATATTTGTTACAAGTTACAACATACCTGCTTAACAGTTTTAACATTTCAACTACAGGAAGGGAGCAAGAAAAAGTTTTCTACGGTAGTTTGACGTAATGAAGTTTTCAGGAGGCTGTTTATACCTCTTTCAATGCCAATAGTCTCAGACGAAGATTCACCTTCTAGCTTACGTTTCTCGGATTGATAACGTGCTGAATCTACTAGTGTCACATTTTTCTAAATGATAGTGGACACTTCGCCGAAGATTTATGCGTTTTAGGGTCCAGGAAGCCGCAAGCAGGATGTGGAACGTGGGAAAAAATAGTCCCTATTTTTGTTTGTCATTGGAGAAAAGTGAAATCGGACTCGGACGGGTAAAGATGCCCCCGGGTCAAGCTAATAGGACAGTGTTGTCGTAAACCGTTTAAAGGGAAACTATTATGTTATGTCTAATAAAGAAATGGGTGAATTTTACGACTATATTCCATCCCATCTTATCAATCTTTCTTAAAAAAAAAGAAAGAACTTCGTGCCTTTTGAGGGTTTAAGTGGCTTTTTTGGAAAAATGAAAGGAAAGTGAAGAGTGTAAACTGATTCTTAAAACCGGTGGATTGATTCTTTAAAGCGAAAGTTTTAACATGGAAATAATACATTTGTTTTTGTTATCGCGATATTGATTCTTATAACCAGTGATCACTATAAGCGTTGGTTACTGTATATATATGTGTGTATGTATACAGTCGAACCCCGTTATTGTGAACCCGGTATAAAACGAACTCACGGATATAACGAACGAAAATTTTGGTCCCGCTATTTTCCTATTGTACGTAATTTAATTAGTATTGTGTCAGTTTAATGTAATCAATTTTAGTCGATTTAATTTATTAATGATTATTTTAAATAGATTATATCATTTCTTTATTACTTCATTCTTGAATACACATTGTAACTAATGAGTTATGCCTTTTGTGAACTCTAGCATTTTTCTTAACTGTACGGATATAGCGACCCACCGGATAAAGCGAACAAAACCTTTGGTCCCTTGAAGTTCGTTATAACGGGGTTCGACTGTATATATATATATATATATATATATATATATATATATATATATATATATATATATATATATATATATGTATATATATATATATATATATATATATATATATATATATATATACATATATATATATATATATATATACATATATATATATATATATATATATATATATATATAAATATATATATATATATATATATATATATAAATATATATATATATATATGTGTGTGTGTGTATATATATATATATATTAGGGAGAATGGGAATAATCGAAACTTCTTAGATATTTTTGCGGTAGAGAAGAAAAGTTGTGAACTCCCATCATTAAAAAGTGTGCGGAAT